>OOFC01050885.1:0-29494 GCA_900323345.1 Pseudochromis fuscus | reverse complement strand
ACATGCAGCCTGCAGATGATTAAAAGATGTTCTCCCTATATATATTTCACATTGTGTTCCTTCACATTGTTTTTATATTTTCTCTGTTCTCTCACACATTTAAACATCTGCAAATCCACATTAAACCTACTCTTCTCACATAAGTGTAACAATTCATTGTTGGTTTTTTGTCTGACATCTTTTCTTCCTCCTATAACTTTATGACACTACATGTTCCTATACCTCTTGTTTTGTATGTTCGTTTTCTGTCTTTCATTTTTCACTACATTTGCTAACAGTGACAATTCTTAACTTTGGGTATAACCTCAGGAAAACAATAATTTACAGCATTTTAAACTGGAGCCTACTGAAGCAAGTTGAACTACCATACTTTCCGGACTATTGAGTGCACCTGAATATAAGCCGCACCTGTCTATAAGCCGCAGGTGTCCACGTTGTAACATTTGATATTTACACAAAGTTTTTTTTTTAACTTTTAATCAAATATATGCTTTTTTCCAAACAGTGCTTGTAACACGGCTGGTTACACAGTAGCCTATCAGAAAAGCCATTGATCGCTATCTTCATCTTCCTCCTGCACTAAAACCACTAGCGCGCATTCAATCAGTTCTTCATGCCGGCGTCTCCAACGTTTCACCACGTTGATGCCAAGCTTACGTGTAGCAGCTCTATTTCCTTTTGGACAGCCAGATCAATCACCTTTAATATGAAAGCTGCATCATATGCATTTCGTTGTGTGTTTTCCATGATGAGGGTGTGTGCATGAAGTGCAAAATGACTGAAGAATTTAGTGTGAGTGTGACTGAATTTATTCGAACAGTTTCATGTGGTCCACTCTGACCAGGTCTGATGTGACAAGGCTAAATGTATTGGCGGCACGGAGCTTGCTAGCTTGTAAAAAGCCAACGAGCTTCGTGCCACCGATACATGAGCCACACCGGTGTTTAAGTCGCATGGTTCAAAGCGTCGGAAAAAAGTAGTGGCTTATAGTCCGGAAAATACGGTAATAAAAGACTAGGCATCCCACTGAGGTCAATTTGTGTTGTTTTTATAGGCACTACCTGTATATTGAAAAACCTCAAACAGACAGATGAAAGAATATAAACTGTAAACACACAGTTACCACATCATCCAAAGGTCATATGTAAAAATATTGTGAGTCATGGGATGCTGTGGACAGGTGCAGTGGATGGTGAAATGGCAAAGGTGGGGACGGTTTGGCCCATATGAAGAAAACAGTGAGGACATAGCCACAGCAATGTCCCCCATTGGTTTATGGACTAGCATTTCAAAGTCTTAAGTTTTGCAATGAGAAGAAGGGAGAGCAGCAGGTGGCCTCCAGTCTCCTGTGCTATCACCCACCTGTCACTCAAAGCCTGTACCGATTTCAGTTAATTTACTTACTTTCTATAAACTCTCTTATGCGTTATCATCTTACCCAGATCTGTAACTTGATCCTTTTGTCATTCCTGTAGATGGTCTTCACCTTGAAGTCGATGCCCACCGTACTGACAAAGGCCGGTGTGAAGGAGTCATCAGCATAACGGAACAAGAAGGAGGTTTTTCCCACGCTGCTGTTGCCGATGATGAGGATCTTGAACATGTAGTCAAAGTTCTGGTCCGAAGACTCCTTCTGCCCGTAGGTCGCATTTGCCGAAGCCATCTGTGTGCACAGAAACAATGGAGAAGGGAAGTTAAATGGCTCAGGTGACCTCATTGTTTGGGGCAACTCTTTAAATTATGTAAGCGACCTTTTCTGAAATTTGAATTTTCTGTTTGAGCTAATGTTTCGAGTGAGGCACAGAAGGTTTCAGGGTAGGAGAGTTCATGCTGAAATACATACTATACTGTGAACTGATTTTAATGAAAGATCTACCTTACAGTATGAATACTTAAGGAAAAAGTGAAATGATAGGCAACAGAACAACCGAGGACGGCAAAATTGGATATAAAGAACAGAAAAGAGCATTGGCTTTGAAGCAATGTCAGCAAATGGTAGTCAGTCAGGTACACATAGCCACTTATTAGGTCGACAACTGGAAAGATGAGACAAATTAGATGATCTGATAAAGTTTTGAGGAGGAAACAGGATGTAGCAAGTGGGAAAAATGCACTGGAATGATTAGTCAAACAACAGGACATTAATCAACACTGATGATTAATTCATTGCTTTAATCATTCTTCAAGTAAAAATGCCAAAGATTGTTTTCTTATCTACAAACTTATTTTGTTTTGGATGTGGAGTGTCAGATTTGGAGAACATACAAGTCCAGTCTGCATATTTTAAGTCTTCATAAACTTGGATGCCAACTTCCAGACTTGATCTAAAAACGGACAGTATGAGAAATGCAGTCTTGGAACAATGTATCTGAAACCTGGCAAACTTACAAAGCCTTCACCCAGGCTCATTTGCACAACTAATTTAAACATAGACAGAATGTTAAATTAAACACCATCTCCTTCATACGCAGTAAAAGCAGAAACCCTTTTAAAAAAAAAAAACAGCAAGAAGGCTGTTTTACATAGAAAAGGTCGCACATTTAATGAGACTTTAGACAAAAGATGGGATTCTGTCGGCATCTGTTAGACTCAGCGTAACAGATGATAGTGATTAACTAGCTGGGCTTAAACATTGCGCATTTGCTTCATGGAAATTAATCAAAGCGGCATATTGCAATGTCGGGGGAAAACAGAAAACCCATCTGAGTTTTCCTCATCGGCAAAACGTTGGAGGCAATCCGTCACAGTGAGCTGAGGGTGTGTGAGCTGCATCAGCTTTAGTGGAGGCTGGAGGTTGACATGCACCAGCGGGACATGTATTTAAAAGTCATAAGCTCTGTGACAATGGCATCATTTACGGTGGTCCATCTAAGGGTATAGCCCTAAGTATGATTTCAGGGTTTTCTTTGCAATTTTGATGGTCAGCATGAACATGGTGCCAAGTCCAGAGAGATCCATCAGGTCCTTTATGTCTTCTGCTTACAGCTTAAGTTACAGTCTTTCAAAGATGCAACCTGACATCTACACCAACAACAACACCACTGAGAAGTAAGTATATGACAGCAGTAACTTGAGATTTAACCTTCACACTCATAGACAATCATGGCAGGTAAATGTTGTAAATGGTGGTATGCAGTGAAATGTGCTACAACATCCATGTGAATTTGCAGGGGACAACTGCCTGGCCTGACTTTCACTCAGACTCATATTAGAATTCAATTAATGTTGTGAAAATGGCTGCAGGAGTGTCCTGGTCAACGTCAGTAGAGTTCCAGTGTTTTCTACAAACACAACAAGATGCAGACCAGGGTGAGATCCAGTAGGAAAACCCCATCAGAATTTAAACACTCTTCAGTATTACCCTGCCCTAATAAGGAAAGTGAAGGATACTTATTATCAAGGCAAGATAGATTAAAAATTTGCGTAATAAATTTTTATGAAGATGGTAAGATAATGGGCAATAAACACCACCTTAAACACCCCAAATCCAAAGTTTCCTTCAGCTGCCTTAAGCTCCATGTGTTTAACACTGTGGTAACAGGCATTTAATCAGATTTACTACAGACCAAGATGCACAACAATCCTAAATAGTTTAGTCCATTGATAACTCTGATACAACCACCTACTCAAAAAAACTGACAAGAAGAGAAATGGAAATGCTTATGAAAAAGACACAGACTGGCAGACTCTCTACTTTTTATAACCTGACAATGGCTACGAGTGAGTGGATCAGGTTAAACTGCAATCTCCTTAATACAAAAAAATCAGACTATTCAACAAACAGCAAACCTACAGTTCACAACACTTGCTGGTACGTAACCACACCGAGCAGCATTGGACTTGAAGGAGGGTAAAAAACCTAAAAGGATTCAGGAACCCATGTCGACTCTTGAGAGTACAATGACTGGAGCCCACAGGACTCAGAGTCTCTGCAGCCGGCTCTATATTTAGACTGTTATCTCCACTCGGCTGCAGTGGAACACTAGAACTCTCAGGGACTAAAGCACAAACAAAACAACTGCACCCTCCTCACAGCTCCGACCTATCAGCTTACATGAAGGAACAGAGAGACGCTTGTTAAATAATGAAGAAGCACCGACCCTTCCTCAACACTTTGATTGTTTGTTGTGCAAGGTGGGGCTGAGCAGGCGATTTGAGATGTGAGTGACACATCCTGCTACAGACGACATACCTGCAGTAAGATTCCCAGGCCACACAAACCACTTATCTGTTGGTAACCTCAGATTTAATTTGGGTAAAAAGGATTTTTTTTCTCAAGAAGATGTAAAAACGCAGGAGCCACATATCTGTTGATTTTAGTCAGTGACATCTTTGCTCTGCTCTGCCTTTCTCACAAATCTGTAGCCTGCAGCTCATGTGTATACTTAAAGACTACATGATTTACAGTGAAGTAAAACATACATACTCTGAAAAACTGTCACAAAAAAAAATTATAACACAATTTTCACACAGCGTAACTTGTTTTTTGAAATTTTTCTCAAAACCGGCTCAAGAAATAGTTCAAATTCAAAAATGTGGGTGTTTTTGCTCTGTTAAATTCTTATGCATTACCAGTGTTTAAACTAAGGAGATCTCTGCGCAATTGTTTGTTCTTGTTAGAACTTAAAACAATGTATTTAATAATTAATGTGTTTTGAAAGCACAAAGTAAATTTAAGCTGCTTGTTGTCTGAAAACAAATCAATATGAAATGATGTTGGCAATGCTGTGCTGTGACTGTGAGAAACATTTGAAAGAAATGCTTTACTCAGACATTACTTTAAAAGTAAACAATTGTATGAAGCATGAATAGTAAAATAAGCTGAGAAAATGCTGAAAAATCCATAACATACTGTAAAGTCTGACAGCTGTAGGACAGTTGTATGTTTTCATTCTTTTATTTTAGGCTTGAAATTAAACCATAGCTACCAGGTGGTGTTTTAGGAAGTTACACTGGCATAGAAGTTTTATTTGTCCTGTTTGTCATCTGCCTCAAGTTCAAACTGATGAAGACCAAATTGATGCACCCAAGGCTTTATGGCCCTGTTTAGACTTGGGTTTAGAATCAGAAACTCACAGCACAGACACATCTGTCTCCAACCTGTCCTGCTGACCACTTGTGTTCAGATGTCATTGCTGCAACATCAGGGCCCACACACTTTTCATGTAACTCACCAGAAGAGCACCAAATTTTGTAAATAATTAGCAAAGCTTGCTAAAAGAGAGAGAAGGCAAAATGAATCACAAGCTAATATACATGTACGGGCTGTTAAAACTGTTTTGGGTGATAGGCCAAAGTTGCAAATGAGTGCAGAATAAGACAAAAAAGACTAAATGCAAGAAAAGCGGTGGCTTTTGATTCTACATTGATGATTTATTTTTTTGTTGATTCCTTGTCGGGGACACATCAGCGTTTACACTACAAAAGATATGTGGTCATGTGCGTCCCAGTTCACCTCCATATGTGGTTTGAGTGAGCAGATCTCAGTGCGGTTTGATTTACACTTGTATTTAGTGCTGTCCACATGTGATCCAATCGCCCAAAACCCATCATAAAACCAAGTGTAAACAGCCTCAAAGTTGGCAGCAGTGCAGGCTGAGTACAGTCAGGAGCTGGTCGTCTACAAATCCTCAGATCATGGGTTCGATCCCCGGCTCCTCCTGTCCACATGTTGAAGTGTCCTGAGCAAGACAATCAACCTTAAGTTTCTCGCAATGGTGGCCAGCATGCCATGGCAACTCTGTAGCCATTGGTGTGTGTGAATGAGATGTTTTGGAACCTGGTTCAGGTAATAAAAACATTATATATATATGTGTGTACTAGGAAATTATGGAACTGATGTAATGTTTTTGTTAACTACCTCCTGTCACCTAAAACTGGGTAACTTCATGTACAAAAAAAGGATACTTTGCCATCAGATGTTCACTTGATATAAATATAACCCTAAATTCAGAGTCAGCACTTTAACACAGCCACAATGATTGCTTCATTTTAAATCCAATCTGCAGACACATCAAAAAATGTGTCACCAAACACTTTGTGATGTCACTGTACCAGTAAAGGTTCATTAACAATAACATGATTACTGCACATTTGAGCCTTTTAACTGAACTCAGCATCATTTCCCCTCAGTTCACTTCATGCGAGACTGATGCTGATAGAGAATAATGTCTTCATCTTCACATGCTTGAAAACTGGAGTCTCAGTCACAGCGAGAGCACTGCAGTGTGACTCACTGAGGGTGAGAGCGTAATCCTCACCAACCAACTGCAGGAAATGAGAGCAAACACAGGAGCTAAAGGAGACAAACAGTGGGCTGAATCACCGGTCCACATTTATCAAACAGTAGAGATGTTGGTTCAGCGTTGCCTTGTGTGTCACCTTCAACAAACACAGGGGCATCCTAAAGGCCAGGAGACGCTGCCATACCACAATTCCCTGCAGGGGTCTTTACATGATTAGTGTAAGTGCATGACTCTTCACAGAAAAACAGCAAAGGACATTTTTATCTGGTAGTCATGTGGTTTCATGGTCATATTCTGCTGTTTATTCATATTTATTTAAGTGATGAGAAAACTGAGTCACATCAGCTGATTTAGGTAAAACACTGTTTAAGAATCGGCCTCTGAGTCAGTCCTGTTCTGGTTCTGCTTCTGTTTGAGGTTTCTTCCTGTACAAAGGGAGATACCAAGTGTTTAATAAAGAGAAAGTTGTTGAGTTTATCTTGCTGTAATACTGTAAGGTTTAGAAAATCTGCTGTGTGAACCTCAGTGAACCTGAGTTTGGTCAACAGAAATGTGACATAGTAACAAGAAATAAAAAGTATGAAGTCCCACATTAAAGTCTTGACCAACAACAAGCTGCCAGAATAACTGAACATAAAGTCTAAAGCAGGGGGATGAATGATGGAAAATGGACTGGACAAACCTGATGTCACCTGTTGGTTTATGGACACATTTTGAAGCCAGGAGTTTGACACTTGAAGATCGCCATATTGGTTGTTTGGAGCTACAAGTGACCATATTTGGATATCAAGAGAGTACTGAGGAGGCGGGTCTAATCCTTGAACCTGATGACACTACCCAATGTGTATGATACTCAGGTCGGGTCTCATCACACTAACCATACCCCAAATCTATATCTACATAATGGTGTTTTTTTATTTCAGATGGGCCTCCAGATCACTGATACATCAGAATGACCTGTGGAAATAAATTACTGAGTATTTCATGATTGAAAGATAGGATTTTTGAATTTCAGTCAATTGGAGCCAGAGTTTGTTTTTTTTTGAGCCAGTCGCTGTAGTTGCTTCGTCCATTTCTATACACACTCTATGGATGGAATATTTGGGAGACTGGAGACTTGGAATACTGTATATATTTGTTAATATGATGTAATGTATTTATTCTTTTCACTGGATGTTTAAGACACATGCTTCATGTCTGTCATGAATGTCTTTTCATTGTACGTTGTCACATTTAGTTTTGATTGATGTATCAACTTTTCCACTTCAGCCAGACATAAAGCTTCTTATGCAAAATTCTATCTTTTGTGTAACATTTTCTCATTCATATGTCTAACCTGAGCTGTATAATAATGATAATGTCAAATGGAAAGATTCAAATAACATTTCCAAACCAGAGTTAACTATCAACCCATAGATTTTTTTAATTTTCTCTCTTTGACTCTTTGAATTAAAACAAACCAAATGTGGAAATGGCTTTTCTCAGAATCCAGTGAACTTACTGGAAGCGAGATCACACTTGATCACAGTCGGGGTTTGGTGTTCGATTTCCTCCTTGGCCAGCCTTATTAAAAATGTATCTGCTCGTGTTACTGTTGCACCAAAGTGTCTGCTCAGCTCTGCAGATATTTCTGTCCATGTTCTCTTTATCGACAAGTTTCTTTGAGCTGAGTCAGCAGTATCACAGTGATAGCACATTACACAATTAGAGCAAGTATTAGAAATACAGATTAAAGTTGAGGTCTTATTGTCAATTTTAACAATTTGCTTCAAATATTTGGCATTTTAAATGTATATTTATTGAATTTGTCCTCAATCAAAGTGTTAAAACTGAAATGTAGGAATGTGACAATTAATAGCAGTAATTAGAGGAGGGTAAAAATAATTAGCCACTGCTGAAAGTCTGGATCTTGTCAAACACAGTCACAGGGTATTGTTGGCATTCAGAAGAGGCTGTTGAGCGTCTGCTGTGTGTGACGGTGTGGCGAGATTACCGCAGCCTTTGCTCTGCGTCTCCGAGATTAGCTGCAGAGAAGAGAGTTGGTTTAACCTTCACTAAACACTAATTTGATACAGAAGCTTACAGACTGAGGCCTGTGTGCTTAATCTCAAAGTAATTAACAAATTCTCATTATGCAAATGTGTTTCAGCCGCTGCTGCTGCTTTAGTTTGATGGTAAACTGCCTTCGTGTCAGGTGTACCGCACTGTGAGAGCTATAGGTTTGATATATGATTTACAGAATCTGCACATTGGACCATATTTCACATTCATTTACATCATCAGCTTGTATTTTTTTATGTGCATAAACACCAGGAACAGTTGAGGGGTTACTGTTTTTCTTGATACAATCTGACATATGAAAACATCACAAGGTAACGGTAACACTGGAACAATAGACTGTATATACAAATAGACGCAGCAGCAAGGTCTTAAAAGTTACGCCAAGAAGTGCAAAAAAGTGCAAAACTCATGACGGCCACTAGATGCTGGATCCAAAAAAACTCCAATTGACATGAATTCAAAAGTATTTTCAATCAATACATTTTCCCACAAGTTATTCTGATGTCATTAGCTGAAGTAAGCTGTTCTTGTCAGTTACCTGGTGGTCCATCTGAAAATCATTTCATCTTTAATTAGACATTTGGCTTCAAAAAGAGGAATATTTAGGAGCATTGTCAGTTTGATTGACAGGTCCGGTATCAAATGAGATCAAACCTGATCTCCAGTGAGATACACATTGGGCAATGTCCTTGTGTATGAGGGTCAGACCTGCCTCCTCACTCTCCTCTTCATATCCAAATATAGTCACTTCTGGGTCCAAACAACCAACATGGTGACAACTCCTGCAAAATGCTCGTCTGCAAATGAATTGGTTACAACATATAGAGTCAAATATGATTAATTTCATTCATAATCAGTCAGAGGGTCTGCTGGAGCCAATGGGCAAGAGGCGGGTTACATCCTAGACAGGTGTTAGTCTATCACAAAGACAAACAGCCATCCACACTCACACTTAGGGTCATGGTTTTGAGTCTAAACCATGACTGTTTATGGACTGTGGGAGGAATCCGGAGTAACAGGGAGAACATGCAAACTCCACACAGAAAGATTCGAGCAGAGATTCGAACTTTGTTGCTGTGAGGCGACAGGGCTAACTACAGCACCACTGCACCGCCCGCATTCAAAAACTTCAAAAGATGTTCAGTTTGTAATGAAAGGAAACAGAAAAAGGAAAAACTAGAGATAAGATAAGATAAGATAAGATAAGATAGCTTTAAACTCATTTGCCACCAAGTCACAAAATTCACACATACAGTACACAACACAACAGACATTAACAATACAAATACCAGATACCGTAAACATGAATCACAAGTGCCCAGCCACCCTCAGCACAACACAAAAAGCAGGATGAGCAGCACGAGAGCTTACTCACACAGGACAGCCAGCACAGTACAGACAGCAGCAACCACTCACAACTGTTCATTAAAATAACGGACTGCTGCCAGAATATAAGACCGTCTTAGTCATTCGGTGGAGCACTTAGGCTTCACCAGACGCTCACTAAAACAACTTCCTAGACCCTTAAAGATGCTGTGAAGAGGATGGCCTTCAAAGGTCAACACAGTTTTCAGTTTGGCCCCAATCCTTTTCCCACAGGCAGCCTCAAGTGGGTCTGGGTTGCAGTCGATCACTCAGACAGCCGTCTTGATCAAAGAGGTTGGAACCAACAATTTTTTGGGCGTCTTTTCTTAAAAACATTTGTTCCATGGTAACAATTGAATCCAAGATGTTCTTGTTTTCTTACTGTTCCTGTTCTTATTTCTCTTACATGACAATATTTCATGTTACAGTTTGTTGTCTTCACGTCTGCTGACTCACAGGAATCAATAAAGTCTTATCATTATAAACATCGTCATTATCAATTCAACATTTCAAAATGAATCATCATCACACTCAGTTACATAATTTGCCTTTCACCTATGATGTCATTTCTGAGTCTAAATAAAGTATTCTGTCCCCAAGGTAAACAAAATAATAGTGAGAGGGTAAAACTGATTAACTATTTTTGCTTGTAGTTTTCATGCAATGTGTTTTTCTTTTGATGTGATTTTAATGGTTCAAAACTGCAGAAGAACAATCTCTCCAGGGAAGGATACCCGTGTGTTTCATAGTGACAGATCATCACCCTCATCAAAGGTCCCATCAAACTGGATTTGAGATTAAAATCTTCTCCTATGTTTTAATGAGGAAAAAAGCAGAAGACACTGAGGCGAGACTGAATGCCGGGAGGGACGTGATTTGAGAGTTCAAACTGGACAAAGACTGCAAAATGGTCACTGACAGCAGCTGCTTGAAGGGAAGATGGAGGAGGAGGGACATGTTTTATCAGGACTTTATCAGCCAGAGAAAGCTCATAATTTCAAGGACAAAATGACACTGAAAATGTCATCTGTCATATGTTATTGCTGTGACTCTCAGCTTTAAGATGAGAGGGAGAAAAAAGGTGTGAATCATCTAATAGTTATTTGTAATATCTAATTATACTGCAATATGTAACTGTATTTGTAATATGAAATATATAATTGAATAAAATACTTGTTTAGCTATGCTGTAAAAAACAGACTGTAATTTCACAGATATTTTATCACACAATTTTACTGTTTTTGAAGCACACACAAAAATGTAAAAAAAAATTAAAATAATTAACATATGAAACATTTTAGGTTTCTCCACAAAACAATAATTTTAAAATATATTCACAAATATTTAAAAAATACTTATCAATTAAAATTAAGCATTGGTTATGTAATTACTACATACTTATTTTTTTTTTTAACAACAAAGACATTAAATAAATGTGTTTCTATCAATTTTGCTTTTTTTCATACATAAATATCCTTCATTAAACATTAAAAGCGAGAACGTACACAACATTTGATGCAAAATCAAAGCTATAAACTCTATTAAAATTTTTATAAAATGACTGTATTTTATGAGTTGTTTGTATTCTGGTTTGTTTTTTTTTTGGTTGTATATGTTTTTTGTTGTTGGTTGTTTTTTTTAGTGCCCCAGCTGGTGGGGGAAAAAAACCAAACCATTGTATAAAGTCTTTTTTCTACCTAAATAACATGCAGCTTTATCTATTCCACTGAAGCAGCTGGAGGTCTACTGCCAGTGATCACAGTCTTCACCTCTCTGCCTGGATTTTCAAACCAACCTCATTTTTTTCATCCTAATCCAATCATGACTAAGAGTTGTGGGTTTCAGTGCTGGATGGTGACATCACTGAGCTCTCCCTCTAAACCTGTCACCTAAAGGAGATTGACGCCCTGCAGGAGCTCGATTGATCCAAAGCTAAGTGCTGCTGCCGCCAGTTAGTCAGGCTCATTTAATCAGTACTGAAGACAGGCAGCTAGTCCACATCTGATCCCAGATCACCTGAACACCTCCCTGCTGTCTGACAGTTACTGATAAGACTGACAGAGATGTCTTCATCACCATCTGATCTGTGCTAACGCAGAACTAAAAATCATACTGAAGTGCTGGTTAAAGCCAGAGACTGTAGATATAATGGAGGAAGCTAATGTGATGTCACCTGTTGGTTTGTGGACTCACATTTTGAAGCCAGGAGATCAGCATTTTAACGGCGCCATGTTGGTTGTTCATAGCCAGAAGTGACCATATTTGAACAGGAAGGGAGGAGTGAGGAGGCGGGTCTGACCCTTGAACACAAGGATGTGAGACTTGAGTTCAGAGGTGGTGTCATTAACCACACCCTTAAATATTCCCCTTTTTGATGCCTAATTTCTACTTAATTGTCATTTTTTTCCTCAGATAGACCACCAGATCACTGATATGAAGAGTTGTGGGAAAGATTTATTGACTGAGTATTTAGTGATTGAAGATGACAATTTTTTAACTGAAGTCAATTGGAGTTTTTTGGAGCCAGCATCTTGTTTTGACACTTCTGCACTGACCTCATTTTTGAGCCTGATTTTTGTTTTGTCCATTTCTATATGAAGTCTGTGGCACTAACGCACAACTATACTGAAGAGTGAGTTAAACCACAGTTTTCTCAGCTGTTATTATGCTGCTCGAACATCAAGTGTTAGCTACCTGAACTGGCTGTATCAATTTCATTAAAAGTAACTAAATAAAAAAAAAAGCTGTTTGTGTTTCTGATGGCCCACAAACAAAAACACTAACCCCTCTCCACCCTGCAGGACCAAGCTCTCTATCTGTCATTAAAACTGCTGCCATTTTTCAAAGTTTGGAGAGGGTGGCACTAAAAAGGTCTCCTGGCACAACTATGACTAAATGGATGTAGCATTTCTTGTGCTTTATTTCTGTTGCATCAAATCTGGAAGAGTTGCAGCAGAGAATGAGTCAATGTTTACTGAGTCACGGTTGTGAGTCTGTTTATTTATTTACTCTCTTACAGTTTTAATTAGACATAAGACAAAATGTCAGATTTTGCTGGAGTTTTTCAAATGTCACTCTTCCCTTGTGATAAGGATAGAGAGACTAATGTTTCAAAATTCTCCCCAAACATCTCTTATCCACTGAAGCCATTGAGGTCATTCATATTGGCCTCACAGTTGTCGAGCTGTACTAAATCTGGGGATGCTTGTTCAAGTGGAACTTTTAACAAAAAAAAAAGAGAAAGGATCAAGCTAAGGGGTCAAAACAGTGCTAACAGGATGCTTTCCACCAACCAAACTCTCCAAATGAAACCTGACATTATAGGAGCAGCTGAATAGATCAGAGTTACAGATGAGCAATAATCAAATCGATTAGTTGAATCTTTTTGTTTTGGACCACTGGTTAAACAAAATAAATCATCTGAAGGTTTGTTTTGCTTTGATTGTCTTAGCGGCACAGTGGTGCAGTGGTTACCACTGTTGTATCACAGCAAGAGGTTTCTGGGTTTGAATCTCAGCTGGGGCCTTGGAGTCTCCCTGTCCCTGAGTGGGTTCCCTGCAGGTCCTCCAGCTTCCTGCCACAGTCCAAAGACATGCTGGTTAAGTTCACTGATTACTCTAAAGTGGCTGTAGGTGTTAGTGTGTGTGTGGATATTTGTCTCTTAGCTGTGCAATACACTGTCCAGGGTGGACCTGCCTACAGACTGTATGTAGAATGGACAAAGTTGACGTCACCTGTTGGTTTGTGGACTCACATTTTGAAGCCCGGAGGTCGATTTGAGTTTCAATATGTTGGTTATTTGGAGCCAGTGATTATATTCGGATATGATGGGAGGAGTGAGGAGGTGCTTCAACACCTTGAACGCAAGGTCACTCCCCAATGTGTAGATAATTAACTATTATCTACTTACGAGTGTTTTTCAGATGATCCCCCAGATCACTGATAAAAGCTCTGACTTTAGTTCCTGACATCAGAATGACTTGTGAAAATAAGTACAGGAAATGACCATTTTTGAACTGAGGTCATTTGGATGCAGCGTCTAGTGGCCATTGAGGGTATTGCACTTTTTTGCACTTCCACTTGGATCTAATTTCAATCTTTATTTTCAGGGCTGGGGCAGGAAATCAATCATCACCACAAGTAAGCTAACATCAGTGTTCAACACAAAATGATAAACAAACCACCTCATCTCTGCACTGCAGGCCATACAGCATTGTCTTGTTCTATTGCTGCACTGTTTACACATAAATACCTTAAAAGACATCATTAGTTCTTGCTAATCAAGAGGTTAACATAACCGCCTCTCTCTCTCTCAAAGTGGGAGGTGTGAGTGCTAAGTATCTGCAGTAGTAAGCAAATCCACCTTGATCTTTTCTTTATTAGAACAAATAGGTGGAAATGTGGAAAATAACAATTTACTGAAGTACTGCACTTACTTATGCTATGCTGTAATTGTACTTTATGTGAATATCTTCTTTTTATTCTGTATCATTCTTTGACCACATTACTTGTTTTCCAGACAAAATGATTATCTTATGTGCTCCACTTTCTTCTGTACCACCTATATATTATTGCATCAAAATAACAGTGCAGTTAAATCATAACCCACTGACAGGGCACATTCAGTTTTACTGTATAAATTTAAGTATATTTTGACTTGAAATGGACTGTGATACATTGGTAATGCTGCTTTTAATTAAATAAAGGAAAAAGTGAAAGTGGCCTGATCTTCATTTCAAATATTTGACACTGACTCTTCTTGGAGATTTTATAATGTTCAACCAAACATGATAAATTATGTCTTCACACCCAGCACCACAAACTGCTGCTAAGGCATAATCCATGTACATGTAACAATTGATCTACTGTAGCCACTAATGAAAACTGATTTCCTGTAAATTGTCTCAGATTGTGGACATCATCTGTTATTGCATGTGTGTGTAGATTCTGAACAAAAACAGAGATTTTCTGGAATTTTTTTGATTTTTGCCAAATTGTAATAATTTGTACTTTACCTTATCTCCCAAAAAACCTGTTTATTAGTGTATCTGTTGCTAAGAAACAAGGAAATACAAAACCTCCTTGGTGGAGATAACTGAGAAGCTACGGAGTTTTAAGACATCAAATGTTAATCTGCCACTGGATTGAATGACACACATTTCAAATGAAACCAACGATGTGGAGACGGTGCAGTAAAACTTCTTACAGCCCAAACTGCTCGTGCTTGTTTGAGTTTACACTGGCCAAGAGGCTTTTAAATTAAAATCATCTGGATGTCTGAGGGTTGTTGCTGTTGTTTAAAAGTGAAGTCAGCACCCGTTTGACCTCTGACCCCTTGAGTACACAGCTCGTTTTTGCATCTTTCCTTGCTGCCGGCTTTGCTATTTTGTTTTTATTCAGTGCAGTGTTTTTGATGCCAAATCAATAAAGCTGAGCATTAAAACTGGACCACAAAAAAAAATCATCCGCTTCATTCTCAGCTGACAAATTTGATGTTTACTAAAAATCCTGCTGTTCCCCTGACACATCACGTATCAGTATGTCACCGACCAGCCCCGTGTGTGAAACAACAACTAAAACAGACAGCAGTGGTGTTACGCAGCTGTCGTCCTGCTCCCAGGTTGCCTGAGACGGCATTTTACCCCCTTCTCCTCCAATCACGTGCCTCCTTTTTCTAGGAAGCGTGGGGATGCAGATGAGAGGAGGGGCAGCTAAAAATAGCATCTCTTCAGTTTTTTTCCTCCACAGAAAACAGAAAGCAGCGAGGAGAGCAGTCGAGATGTGGGAGATGTTTTCTGGTGCTACAGTCTGCAGGTGAAGCCAGGACATTTTAGATTAAAAATAAAACCTTGTATCTGTTGTAAACCAGTTAATACTATAAATATTTGTCTTTAATCTGGGACATTTTATCCACTGCAGCAGGTTTAGATGATCATGGGACAATAAAAGTCTCCATGAGAACCAGTACTGTCAGTGGCAGCTTTCCTTTAAGGCATGAAATGTTCTAGTTTAGAATAAAAATCAAAACTTTCAGTGTGTTCTCCTGGTTCCAGACAAAAAGCTCTTGAAGCCTAATAAAAGTGACAAAGTGGCTGAAATCTGAAAGGCAATAAAAAAGCGCATCAGTGTAATCCTGGTTGATACTGTGGTGTTTGTCACAGGCGGCGTGGATGTGTGTTTTGCCATGTGAAACAGCAGATGCGTCATTTTTGCCTTCAGGTCTAACAGTCAGTAAGTTTACTGTCAGCAGAGGACGTGCAGATGTGGCCTGGAGAAAGGGATCTTATATTTGTACACATACTCTAAACACAGTGAAACATCTTTTTAGGTAAGAAGGAGAAAAAACACTGTCAGAGGAATTTAAATATCATAGTACACACGCTCTTTAAATGTTGTACTGTTACATGATATTGATGAGATTTAAAAGCCAAAGTCCTGTTTGTCTCCACAGACCCAACAATTTAGATTATTGCATTTTCAATATTGTATAATATTGTAAAGCTTTGAACACAGTAGGTTAAAGCAGATGAAAGCCAGTCCACCCTCTGTCACGCACACACACACACACACACACACACACACACACACGCTTTCATCTATAGACCCAGTTACATATATTGTCCATTTTCCTCCTGTGTGTTGTTAGATATATTCTCCTCCCCAGCAGCGCAGCCTCATAATGGTTAATATTTTTCATTTAAATATGAATGAATGAGCAGCCAGTTCACATGCAGGCACTAACCGAGCTCTGACTCAATGTTTCACCCCACCTCAGGAACACAACAGTCCTCCATACAAGCACCTTTCATGCATTAAATACCAACAATACCCCTAAAATCCTCCTGATATTTGGACTATAATATAAATTTACTCCGTGGTGACCTGGGGTTGTTTCACGATATTACACATTAAAATATTATTAAACACTGACTGATAATTGTATGAATAAAATAATATATGATCACTCTCGTCTTGTTTGAGTGCTTTCATGTTATTCTATTGTTCCAGCCTCAGATCTATGTTCTTGATTTAAACCATCGGACGGTGTGAAACGCCTTTTCCTGCAGGACAGGCCCTGAGTCAATCCACAGATCCACTACAGCAGCAGCCTCCATCCATCCACACAGATAACACCAATCTACATGCATTTTATCTGCTGCATCTATGACGGTTTTCTCGTTTGCACAATGGAAACAGCTGTTAAGACAAGCATCCTTATGTCAAAGGTTCTTCATCATCTTAAATCCTTCCTTTAGTGTTTGAAATAAACAGCAGCATCATCAGTAAATACAGGATATAGTACATGTGAGTATAAATATTTGATTTTATGTCAATGCAGCACATTATAAAAGACAGAAAACACACCTTTATAGATTTCTATCCGGCTGCTATCCACCGCGTCCAGCACCCGCAGAAACACCGCCACTGTCAAGTCACAAAAGGTTGTGCAGCAGCAGACAGTTTCAAAATAAAAGGCAGTGGAAAGCCTTTTCCTCCTCCTCCTCTTCCTTTTTTTAATAACTAAGAAAGGTTGTAGTCATATTTGAATTGGAGGCAGTTGTGTTTTCAGAAGTGCAAAATGTTTACTGGAAATGCTCTGACTTTATCTGACCATCTATCTAATGTTCCAGCTGCATGATATTTTTAACTACATTTATATAGATTCATATACATGTACATAAGCTGATGAATTGGTCGGTCACAGCGATTAGGCTACATATTTGTATTGTATCTATTGCTGGTATTTTTGCCCTTTAACAAAAAGGGTGCATCAATCCTTCACACCCTTTCTAAGCAGAGCTTTACACTGAACAAACACCATAGTAACTGATGATAGGTTACTGTTACTCTAATGATTATATGTACATTCAACCACACATCCTTTTAAGTATTAGGGTAACTTAAGGGGATTAATGTAGAATAATGGAATCTGAAACAGATACATCTACATATTCAATTGTATCAGCACTGATGATACATTAATGTGAAAATAGTATGTACTGTTAAAGTTAGGGAGGAGCCAAATTAGGATCACAGTGAATATTGTTGTTTTCATAATGAATCAATATCTTGGTTAATTTTTCTATTAATTTGATTTTTTTAAATTGAATTAAACCAACAGTCTAAATCTCAAAAGTATCAAAAAATAAAGTAGAAATATTAAAATAATTAAAAGAAAAACAAATAGATCTCATCAACACATTTTCTGAATTTTTTTTTGTCAACCAACTTCTCAATATGTTGACTAATAGTGTCAGTTTGAATGTGTTGTGTATTTTACACCAGACTATAATTCATAACACGCATATTTTGTAAGCACTTATTACAAAGATAAGACACTAAGTATTTCCCTCTGAAGTGAAGTAGAAGTGTTAAAAAAAATACTAAAGTACAAGAAGACTTCCTCAAAATTACACTGTACACTTGAGAGGATTTTAGAAACTCAGATTCGATCAGCTCCTTCTTTCTTCAAAGACAACAAAGCTAAATTTAATGCATAAAACTGACGGTGTCTCTTCAAATGGTTGAATTCTCAATTTGCGTACACTGCTGAAACGTTTGCGTTAAATCGTTTTATTTTGAAAGAGAACTAAATTCCCAGTGTTTCTACCGTTTTTACGCAAGCGCCGTTAAATGAATGACAGTGGGGCGGGACCTCAGAGACCATGTGGAAGATTGACGGCTCGTTTGACCAATCCAAGGCCGTAACAAGGGTCCTGAAACATTCCACCTCAAACAGTGAACTGCTGGTTTATTATTGATGAGCGCTGCCGGAGAAACTGAATTATTGATCAGGAGGTCAGCAGTAACCACTGCTGCCATTTGCACCCCATAACAGACACTACGTTTATGGTAGTGACTTCAAGAAAATGACACTGCAAGAACGTATCAATATCACAGGAATACTATACTAATGCAGAGTTTTAAAAAAATCATTTTAAACTATTTAGCTTTGGGTGAAAATTGGACTAACTACATGCTGGGTTAATTCAATCCAGTATGATGGGCATAAAAGCAATAAAATGTTAAACAAAAACAGTAAAATGTGCCAGATAAAAAACCCAAAATGAGTAAAATCAACAAAATACTGGGTTCAAACAACAAATTGTTGCATTAAAAACAACAAAATGTTGGAAAAACAATACAATTTTGGGTAGAAACAGCACAGCTTGATGGGTTGAATTAATCCAGCATGTAATTAGTCCAATATTGACCAAGTGATTGGTTAAAACAACCCATCTTTTTTTTTTATTATTATTGTAATCAAATGTCTGTCACAAGATCACTACAATCTCGATAAAGTTAATTTGTAAACTAATGTGATAGGGAAATAATAATAAATGTACAGCTTGATTAGTATATTCATGAAGATTAAACAATGATTTAAGTTTCAGTCTGGTTATGATTTCATTGAAATGAAGGGAGAAGCCTTTTGTTTACCTTGATAAATTATAAATACATAGGTAATGAATTGTAGGACTTGCAATAAAATATAATTAGTTGTAATAAAACAATAATCCCATATCTCCAAAATAGAAATGGCCACGGTACAGTTAGAACTTTAATTCCGTTTTCTTAGCAACTAGAGAAAGGGAACAAGCAAATTAATAATAGTTTTACTTTGGTCATGAGAACAGATGTATGTCTGATGTTCACATTTTATGAGTAATTGTGAAAATGGTGATAGAAATCTGAATAGGCTACATTAAATGTGCTGTGACATCTTCAAGTCAGTCTATGCCTAATAGAGATAAAAATCTAAAATGTTGAATTTACAGTAGTTCTTAACTTAAAATAATAATTTGCATTTTAGTTTTAATAGCAGTGGTGAATTGTGCATAACTAAACATGTGTTTTATTGAGAATAATTGTACATCTTTTGTTTGTTTTTTAGAAAATTTGCGAGCAAGAGAATGTACTGCAGTACACACAATACATTTGTGCCCCAACGATGTAGTTTACATCAAAATAATGGTACGTACCATTCAAATAAGATGTACCCTATCCAGCTATAATTTTAAAATAACACCCATACAGAAGACATTTTTCATGAATTTCCTGATGTTATTTTTGCCTATTCACCTGTATTTGATGTCTGTGTCATTGTTATTGAGTGCTCTTTTAAACGAAAAAAAAGGTCCATTCTTGTTTGTCCGCATAATGAATATTTATGCATTTTTTCCGAGTACACTTTAGAATTGGAAGTATTTCAAATTCCCCCCAAAAATGTTGATAAAATTGCTAAACACTTATCTGCAACGTTATATTGTGTTAAACACATTTTATTTCATGATTATATACTCCTAAGGGTGGAACTCGCAGTGCTGCAGTTTTATTTAATGAGCCTGTGATGTGACATTAGTTCCTCCAAACCAGCAGGTGGCGCTGTAGCATTTCTCCCCCTATGTTAATCAAACCTCTGCTCTCTGTTCACAGCATGGTCGTCACCTCAGATCCTGTTTTGTTCCGGTAAGAAAACTGTTTACCTTCGTAGATAAATACTCACCGCGTTTGTGAGTTCATGATTTGGTGTAGCAGACATAAGTACCTCACTACTAATAGTTTGGTTTAGTTACTTTAATGAGAAACGAAAACCTGCGGGGGAAAACGGCTCCGACCCAGGTTCGCCTCTCACCGGTGGCTCTCATGTGGCGGTCATTGTGAAATTGAATATAAATTATGTACGTAGAGGTCACTGCCAGCGCATGTGTTTGGCTGCATAGAACATTATACATTAAACTGTCTCCGCTCTGAATATTTAACATCTTTAAACTAACCGCTAGCTAACAGCTTACAGAAAGCTAGTGTAGCAGAATATGACCTTATGAACTTTGAACTTTGAATCTGTCTGCCTGAAAATCTCTTCATTTATCCAGCTACTCTGTGTTAGTTGTCGTTTTCACAGTGATTTGTTAGGTTTATAGTTTTAAAGTTACATCAGCCGGTTTGAACACTGAAACGGGTATTATTATTATTATTATTATTATTATTATTTATTCACACCATTCCATTAACAAGAGCCAGAGTTTGATTTTCTTCTTGGCTCTCTGGCCCTAGTGTAAAATATATAGGCTTACTGCTCTTTGTCATGTTTACCCAGATGTCAGTCTTTTTGTAGGGGATGGGACTGAGGGGAGGACAACCCTGATGTTAAGTATAAACACACAGAGAGAGACAGAGCGTTGTCTTTTTTTCTTGTGCAGATGACAGCTGTCGCTCTACAGTCCAGACATCATGCTTCCCCGGGTGGGTAAAGAATTTCTCGTCCGCATCCGGTTCTCCTGGAAGCCGCTCTTCCAGGGCCGATACCTGCTGCTCACCAACATCCTGAGCGGAGGAGTCATGCTGGGTCTGGGAGACATCCTGCAGCAGACCCGGGAGAACCGCAAGGAGCTGGACAGAGTCCGAGACTGGGGCAGGACAGGTGAGAGATGGGCATGTTAAAACAGATATTAATAGAGAAGTTATAAAGCCCTGTCTGTAATTGTTAAATGGTTTTAAAGGTGGATGAAATTGGATTAATATCTCTATTGGGAACATATGTTGTCTCTACAGTTTGGCAACGAGAAAGCAGCTGTGTTGTGTAATTCTAACCATGGTAATTTTTAGAGGAGAAATGTTTTGTATTTTGAGAAGCTCATTGCCATGAAATTTTTTTGTTTTTCTATCCCTCCTCATTTACTTCTCTCTAAAGGTCGCATGTTCATAGTGGGCTGCTCCATGGGTCCGCTGCTGCACTATTGGTACATTTGGCTGGACAAGGTTTACGTGGGCAAAGCTATGAATACCTTGACCAAGAAGGTTCTGGTTGACCAGATGGTTGCCTCGCCAACATTGGGGATGTGGTATTTTTTAGGTGAGAAGAATTTAATAGACACTAAACAAGGCTGTTTCCTTCCACACACACACCACACACACCCCTCAACATTTATCTGGGTGACAAATGTAAAGTTTCTGAATGACACACACATGCATAACAAAGCGTGTACAGAGTCAAAGGTTGCACATAAAGACTAAACACAGTATGTGTCATTATCAGACTGTAAGGAGTTCATTCAGAGGTCATGTGTCATAAAGTCTGACGTTATTTTAGTGAACGTCACCCATGGTTTATGAGCGTTCAATGCTCTTCCAGTTTCTGATTTTATCTCAAGTTGTTTTTAAATATATTGTGGCGGTGACGCACATCTCACACACAGCTCTGTTTATCACAGGTATGGATCTCATGGAGGGACGCTCTTTATCTGAAGGATGGGCTGAGTTCAGAGACAAGTTCTGGGAATTTTATAAGGCAAGTACACCTATCAGAGTCAGATCTACGTGCATGCTGTCACATTACTGTTTATGCCTCACAAGCATTTTTGGTCACCAAAGATGAGAAGTTAACTTTGTAACTGAACATGGCTGCCCTGTCTGTGCACATGTTAAAGATTAATGTGAGCCTCAGTTAAGACTTTATTTTGTTCACATCAACTTTCCAAATGTGAAGATTTAAGTTTAGCACACTGTATCAGTAATCCTTTGTGTCTTAGTGGCATATCCGTGTAGTTATTTGGTGCTTCGAGAGTATCACATCAAAGCCAATTTAATAAGGAATCACAGATAACAAACAGGCACATGCACACTACACAGAGTGGTAGCATGAATTTTATGATTTGTGAGCCTGTGTTTTACTCATACAAGCTCACTGGCTTTCCTCTCAAATTTGTACATTTGTTGCTTACCAGCTTAAAGTAACCAATAAGGCAAACACATCCTCCTGATCATAGCCAGTACCAGTGTTTCACCTCAGCGCTGTGTTGATATCCCAGCACGCTCAGCCAACACAGCAGACTTCCTCCTTCAGTTTCATTATTTACCGATGTTTGTGCAGGGTAATCTGTTGGTGTTTGTTTATGCTAATCTGTGTTGTGCTTGCTGACAGATGGACTGGTGTGTTTGGCCTCCCGCTCAGATGATCAACTTCTACTTTCTCTCACCCAAATTTCGCGTCGTGTACATCAACTTTGTCACCTTAGGGTGGGACACCTACCTCTCCTACCTCAAACACAGAGTAAGTCAACCACACAGTAGGTTAAAGGTACTGTGTTTTAAAGTTGTTTAACACTGTGGGCTGCAAAAAGAAAATTAATATAGAGAGATGAGTAAGAGCACTGTTAAAAGTTGATTTAGATGTGTTTATTGCGTTTTTGTTGCGTGCAGCAGAACTGTGTACAAAAAACAGTGGAGTCATATTGTAAAAGTGCTGAATAATAATCTTTTGTCCAGAAGTTTCACCAGAAGGTAAATTAATTTTTATATGAATTCTTTTACATTGTATTGTTTTCTTGTAATAATTTTATTTTTGTCTCCATTTCTCAGTCTCTTTACCCCGTGCAAGTCTCTGGATGAATTCAGAGAAGACGATACACAGTGGAGTCTGACAGCCTGAGACACAACTAGTGAAGATATTTTGCATTAGTTTTGAATTCATTCATTAGAATTACTACAAATGATGATAGCAAACTTTTAATTTGAGTGAAAACCTGAATTCCTGGGAGATGTTCACATACCGTATTTTCCGCACTATAAGGCACATCAGATTATAAGGCACACCTTCAATGAATAGCCTATTTTAAAACTGTTTTCATATATAAGGCGCACCTCATTATAAGGCACAAAGAATAGAAACTACTGTCTTGGCTGGGGTTGTGTTATCATCCATCTAGATGAAGCTGCACTAAAGTGAATGTCAACAAAACAGTCAGATAAGTCAGTCAGTCAAACTTTAATAACAGAAAACAAACCAATGTTCTGACAACTCCATTCACTCACAAAACAAGCTAGTGCATTAACAATACAGTACCATACGTACCGGTAGCTCTTACCGGTATTTGCGTCACCTTTGTTGAAAACAATGTATTTCCAACTCCATTTGTCACAGTTCAAAGCTACATGAACAGCTGTTTTATTTTTTTCTCCGAGGTAACGTCAGTGACATAGTATTATCTTTTACCAACAGCAAGGTACAACAGGTAGTGCAACTTTTTATCACCTAGTTAGTGCATCACAAACGTGGAGGGAACTTTTCCCTGATTCAGTAAACACGTAAAAGAAACAGTCTGATACCGGTACGGTAAATCAAACGTTCAATCACAATATACGCCCCCTGACTACGGTAGCCATAATTAACCAATATCGATCCATATACAAGGCGCATCAGATCATAAGGCGCACTGTCGTTTTTTGAGAAAATTAAAGGCTTTTAGGTGGACCTTATAGTGCGGAAAATACGGTATATCACAACATGTTGGCATGATCAAAGACAGCCAAACCAAACACTGCTGATTGTTCAAATAGTTCTTGCAAAGCTTTTAGGTGTGTTTCGTCATCCCCTGTGAAACACTAGTATGTCTTGACTTTGTTCATACTCATTAGAGGTGTTTTAGAGATGCTTCTCATCCTCTGAGACCTCGATCAGACTTCCAGATTATTATCAGGTTTATGTTGCATGTTGTCTCAGACCTACAGACCCCACTGTGCATCCAGTGTGTATCACAACCAGTCATTGTGTCTCTTAGAGTTTTCTACTTGTTCATCAGTCACATAAAGTAAAGTTAAGTTGATTGTGTTGTCTCTATTGACAGGAAGAGAACCAGCATGCTGAAGTGGCATCAGAGAGCAGTCCTGCAGATGCAGAGCAGAAAACGTTGCCATCATCTGAACCACTGGATGAGAAGTCGTAGAGCTGGAGTTCATCCTCAGCTACAAAGTGTTTTAGAACATTTTGATTTGATTTTTTTTCTAATATCTCTCCAAATCAGGCCTCCCTCCTTGGAAAATGCTGCAAGACTGTCGTGTGCAACAGTTTGTGTTATTCTGATGGACGTCTTCCTCCCGTTTCAAGTTTAAACTGACCACATGTGTCTGCCTGAGAAAGTTGTGTACGTTTAAGTTGAAGTGCTGGAACACTTTTCCCTTCATGTCCGAAGAGTTTTAATGTGTCTTTGCCCAGTTTCTTTGTTTCTTATCTGAATGATGTGCACTCCTGTGTGAGTGTTTAGGGATGAAAAGCTGTTTCACTGCCCTCACACATCGCACTTTACCAACTGAAAATACATTTTCAGCTGTTGAGTGGTTGTAGTGGGAAACTCAAAACACCACCAGATAGACCATTTTAAATACTCTTTAAGAAGTATAATTGTTGTTGTATTGTCGCACCCAAAGCCTAAAATTGATATTTTTTATTTATGTACTGATGCGAAGCAGCTGCTGAATTTTTAACACCAAGCCGTGTTAACCTGGGTAAACTTTGCCTTAATATGTAGTCCAGCACTACATTTGTTTTCAGGCCAAATCTCTACCTATTTATCTCTCTGAGGAGACTGATGCATGATTGTGAAGCTTTGAAGTGATTACTGTACTGTAGTCTAAGAGCTTCTGTGTGTTATACAATCACCAGCTGTACATGTAAACTTGATTCCTCATACACTGAAAAGTTAAATTGTCCTTTTGTTTATTAAACTCTCCAGGAATATGAATATATTGTATAATTCTACCAGATTATTTATTATTGACCTTTAAGTTTTTTTGCAGGTTCTGTCATTTATCAATTTATGTGATGGTAGAAAAAAACTCCATAGGTAGTGTCAACATGAAAATGAGCTAATGTCAAGCATTGTATGTTATATATATTTAATATTTGACTTTGGTGCTGCTGTGTTCATATAATCATGGAGTTACCATAATATCCTCTCCATGAAACACTTATCATTTGTGGACTGGAAACAGAGGATGTCGCACAGATTTTTGGAGACTGATTAATATGGATGAATAGTACTTTTCTTTTTGTTATTGTTGCTGAATTTTAGAATATGTGACAATAAATAACTGAAATTAAACATCTTCCATCTACTACTTTCCTAGTTTTATTTTCTGTGTAATATACATACTGTCATAATCACATATATTCAAGTTTTTTAAAAGTGGTACAGAATTAAACAAGAAATAAATATCCATATATGCTTGTTTGTACAATTGTTTTACTCTGTTTTGTTTACAAAGGGAGGAGGGTCAGTTCTTTGCAGTGTGACGTTAATCGTAGGTAGGAGTTGTAACACGTGACTGAATAAAAATGATTTTATGTTAGAAATTGTAACAATACACAAAGTAAATTTAGTTTGTTTAGTAACTTCAAACACACTTCCATTTCTGTTCATTTTTCTGTCCATCCAAGACTATGCGACAATATTTTAAGGAGTGCAATATATAACTGTAAAAGGTATGTCCATTCATTTTAGGTGTGTACTGTTTAATGCACTGTAAACATACAGTACAAACAAGTTATATTTGAGTGCTGTACATAAGAACAAAAACCTTAAGGCAGGATGTAAACAAAAGATTAAAAAATGGGAGCTAAAATATGCTAAAACTGAATAAACATGGGACTAAAAATTGCAGTAAAGACATGAATAATGAAAGCTTAAGATATTTAAGCTATGTAGAGAATAAAATGTCCCAGTATGTGCAGCAAGAAAGAGCTTTCAGTACCAGTTAATAAAAGTATACATGATCTGGGGTCCATCCATCACCACAGCTAAAAGCACCAATCAACAGACATCAGGACAAGTGTAACTCTAATGTGAAAAATCTAGTTTAGAAGTGAAAAGCGATCAGCAGCAAGGATGGAGCTGAAAGCAAACAATGCACACAGCCCTGTTTAAATATTGACTAATCATTTGATATGCAGCAGCTCATGCTTATGGCGCTCCTCCTCAGGCATTCAACACATCCTGCTGTCAAGGATGTAGTGTGTGTGTGTGTGTTTGAATGTCGTCGATATGACTGCCAGCCGTTTCCTCATTCAACATGCCTGCAGCAATGCACCTCACTGTCCTGGTGTCTCTGTTAACAGTGACAGTCTGCGGCGGTAAGTTGACATTTTGAATGTTTATCTTGTTAAAACTCATGTGTTCAGTGTGTTTTAGTTTGAACTTTATGTTAAAGTGTTAGAAAAATATTAAAAATTTATAAATGATGCAAACAGTAAGCTTCCTGCCATGAGAGGGAGGCTCAGGAGGTTTGTCTGAGGTTATTGTGGTTGTAGGCTGCTATTCAATAAGCAGGAAATGGTTGTATTAAGTATATTTTTATCCCCAGAACAATAACGTAAAGCAATATCTAAGGCCAGGATTGGAAACCTTAACAGGATATTTATATGTGTTGTTAAAAAATACATATTATTTTCTTTTCTTAAGTTTTGTATCGCATAAATTGCAAGTTAATCATAACATGGGAAGGTTGCATCTAGGTGGAACCTGTGGCAAATGTTTAATCAGTGAAAGGGATCCTCAGTTCACCCTGCTCTGTCATCTGCTACCTGTGCAAACACTTTAATGAACACACACACACAATGTGAGCACACTGCCAGCTGTTTGCCTGCATCTCCAGTAGACACAAATCATTACCTGACTTCCCGACTGTTAATCCTGCTTCATTAATGACACCGCAGAGTCAACAGCCCGATCTGAGCCTCGCAGTAAAGTGAGCTTTGATGACATGAAAGGAGCTTCATTAAGGCGACCAAACAAATCACACCTGAAGGCCCACTTAGAAGAAGCTAAGTGGTTGGTGGCGAGGATTTGGATTATGTCACACAATCAGACGTCAGTTATTGTCTGAAACCTGTGTCACCTCAGTTATATCAGTCTATCAGTGTATGTACAGAGGACACCAGACACAGCCTCAGAGCAGCTATTGAATTGTCTCCAGGTGGTGGTCCATGCTGGTCCATATATAGCTGATGTGATGTCCCCTGGTGGTTTGTGAATTCATATTTTGAAGTCAGGAGTTTGATATTTGACGTTGCAGAGTTGGTTGTTTGGAGCCAGAAGTGACCATATTTGGATATGAAGGGAGGAGTGAGGAGGTGGGCCTTACTCCTCAACCCCAGGATGCTAACCAATGTGTATGAGACTTGAGTTCTGATCTGGTCTCATGGGAGATCAAACTAACCTAAATATTCCTCTTTTTGAAGCTTAATATCTATTTAATTGTGAAATTGTTTTTCAAATGGACCACTGATCACTGATAAGAAGAGTTGTCTTTAGCTGATGACATCCAAATTTCTTTGTTTCTAATTTATGACTGAAAATTAGTTTTTCAGAACCAGCATCTAGTGGCTGTTGTGTGTATTGCACTTTTTTCACTTTTTTATATTCAATCACTGCTAAATTCTCAGCTAAAAATCTCATCTCAGCTTTTTTAGTGTTTTAGTCTCTGAGTATGTTTCAGAGGTTCCTCATCTGTATGTAAATATATGTACATTGCCTTGAACACTTGAAATTCCCCCAAAATATTCAAAACAGTGTAAAATTTTAGGTACATTTTATATAAATTTTTCATCAATCAGGAAGGCATCTGATTATCTCAATAGAAAAGAAACTATTTTCTAGAGAAGTTATTTTTTTACTTAAAAAATACCAAAAATATTCACTGCCTCATTTTTTTTTTTAAACACATTTTCACTTAACTTTAATTGTCTGAAACGTTTGCTTGTCACTGGTACTGAGATTTGAATGTTTTCCTGGATTACTCTTCCCCACAAAAAATCAATCTTTGTCATATTTAAACTTCCAAAATAAGAAATATGAGCAGTTCCCAAGTTTTTTCGACTTCCAAACGTAGCTGACGCAGCACCAACATTCCTGATGATGGGAATCCCTGACCTACATCATCAACAATCAAACATATAGACCAGGAGCAGGTTATAAACCCCTTCATCACTACAAGTATTATTTTTCATTTCAGGTGGACTTGTGACACGTGTGACTATGTAGCTATGTGTGTCTTCCACAGAGTTTATAAGGCCAGTTTCAGAGAGATGTAGTTGTACTGGCTTAGCTCAGTGGTTACTTCGACCACAATTCTCTCTGAAGAATTCGCTGTCCTCCATCCCTCGCGGGATCAAACCACGGGCGCTGTCCAGTGCTTTTATTTCCCTCTCTGGTCCGATCTGTATTTTTAAATTCTGGTAAACACTCTCAAACACCCACAGTTCGTAGTTACAGTGAAATAATGTCACTTTGACCAATAAATATTTGTGCAATTGTGATAAATCTGTGAATGTATTTTAACAGATTTTTTTTTTTGGCTTATAAAGTTGAAATAGTGTAGTAGTGGAGTGTGTAGTGGTGCAATGAAGGTGACACACCTGCATAATCAACATGATGCAATCGTATCAACTCGAAGCAGGGTTATGGTTATAATCCACTTTATCACAGTAACTAGTGCACTGGTACAGATCTTCTGAATCCTCTGAATATCTACAGATCATCCCTTCTCAGCGTTTTTGATTCCAGACACGACCACAAGAACAACCCCATACAATAACTTCCCATCTGACAGGAAATATTGAGGAGTTGTTGTTTGGTTTGTCTTCCACAGTCCACAGCTACGCTGCAGACAGCAGCAGTGATTGAAAAGGCAGCTTCCTGGCTGATCTGCTGCACTGGTTTAGCTCAGTGGTTACTTCGCTCCACACAATCTTTCAGATTCCTGGTTCCATCCTCCCTGGGATCAAACCACGGGTGCTGTCCAGTGCTTTTATTTCCCTCTCCAGACTCATCTGTCATTTTTTATTGTGAAACTGTTATAACTGTTTTTCAAACAGTCTTTTTATTAGAACAAACAAACAAACTAGAAGTAGTACAGTAGTAGAGTGTGTAATGGGAGAAAATGTGCAGCTGACACACCTACATCAGCAGTTTCCAACCTTTTTTTTCGACCGCGCACCATCTTCGACTTCTTGACCTAGCTGACTCATCACCAACGTTCAACACCCA
>OOFC01050884.1:0-14209 GCA_900323345.1 Pseudochromis fuscus | reverse complement strand
GAGGGAACTTTTCCCTGATTCAGTAAACAGGTAAAAGAAACAGTCTGATACCGCTACGGTAAATCAAACCTTAGTGCAATCACAATATACACCCCCTGACTATGGTAGCCATAATTAACCAATATTGATTCATATATAAGGCTCATTAGATTATAAGGCGCACTGTCAGTTTTTGAAAAATTAAAGGCTTTCGGTGCACCTTATAGTGCGGAAAATACGGTACACAAAAATCAAGAGATCTTCAAAGTCGTTGAGATTCATCCATTTTCAGGGGTTTTGATTTGCAGGTTTTACAGAAAGACACGTGAGAGGAATTAAACCTTTTTATACTAACCCAAAAAATAATAACAGATATCAGATTCACTTTCAGACCAAGCTGGTGGATGTGTAGAGGCAAGTGTATCTTAAGCTGCAAGTGTAGTTGGCAAACTACTTTAGTAGCATCCCCATATGCATCCATGCCAGAGTAGTAATCGGTGGTTTGTTGGACCAGCATCGTTAGTACTAAAGTTCTTTAGTAACATTAGCCAGCTCGCTAAGGGCTTTCGTTGTGTTTCAATAGTCCAATCAACCCGCTCCACACATATTATCCCATCTTCGTATTCTGTTTTTGCCAGAAATAAATCACGATAAGGACGTTAGATACTCTGGAAATGCTGCTTCAGGTGGACTTTTAATCTCTGTAGTTGTTTATGTTGCCTAATAGGACGGATGTTGCTAAAATTATGCTAAACCAACCCACCAAAGCTTGCTAATATAATGAGACCCCTCATTTATTTGAGTGTTGTTGCATTACTTGCATTACTGGACTCCTCTTCTCAAGAGCTTTTAATCCAATTTGAGCAAAATATAAATAAATGAACTCATCTTTCTCCATATTAAGGATTTTCTAAATGACTGTTCAGTTGTTATTTTGCGCAAAGCACTATGTTGTTTTACAAATCAATACTGCACCCCATCATGTATAAATCTTCTATGAAACTTTCCTCCCAGAGTTGTTTAATTTATTTTAATGAAGCAATCACATAGATGAGCAACAATGCAACAACAAGCAGGGAGACACTGTGGCGAGCGCACACTGTACATCACCCGTACATTTGTTACGAGGACAGGCAGCTGCATGAGGACAAAGGCAATCAGTTAAATGTGACAGCCGCAGTTGAAAAGACTGTAAGGAATGCCTGCTCGCAGAAGTTTACAGCAACCCGCATAAATATTTTCTGTCTGTCGTTTTGTAACTCTGCAGCACCGAAGCATCAAACCTCATTATGTTAACAGTTATGGAAAGACTCCCAGCAGTAAATCCTTCCCGAAATACAAAAAAAAAAAAATAAGATAAATGTTCCTTGCTGTGACAGCCAACTCATACTCATTCCCTAGACAGACAGAGGAAGTAAGATTGTTGTAAGATACTGAACTGCTGTGGTTTTTTTTTATTATTTCTCAGGAAGAGGAGCTAAGACAGAGCGGCGAGGCCAAATATCACCACCTGAACGAAGACCTGCACGTTCTCATCGAGGTGTTCGCCCCGCCGGCTGAGGCCTACGCCAGGATGGGTCATGCTCTGGAGGAGATCAAGAAGTTTCTCATACCAGTATGTCCTCTTCTTACTCTCCACACACACACACACACACACACATTCTTGTTCTTCTACCTTTGTGGGGACACCAATTGTCATAATGCTTTTCCCAGCCCCTTATCCTAACCTCAACCATCACAAGACCGTATATGGAAATGGACGAAGCAACTGGATCTCAAAAGTAAAGCCAAAGTGCCAAAAAAGTGTAATACCACTGACGGCCACTAGATGCTGGCTCCAAATAGCTCCTGCTCCAGTTGACTTCAATTCAAAAATCCTTAATTTTAATCATGAAATAAGTGAATGCATTTTTTCCACAAGTCATTCTGAGGTCATGAGGTAAAGTCAACTCTTCTTCTCAGTGATCTGGTCCATCTGAAAATCCTTTCATCATTAAGGTGATATTGGGCTGAGAGAAGAGGAAGATTTAGGGGCGTGGTTACTTTGATTGACAGCTCCGTTCTCCAATGAGACCAGCGCTGAAGGTGAAGCTCGAACACCTTAAAAGGTCAGACCCACCTCCTCACCCCTCCCTCTGTATCTAAATATGGTCACTTATTGCCCTAAACAACCAACATGGCGACTTACAAATGCCAAACTGGCTTCAAAACATGAGTCTGCAAACCAGTGGATGATGTCACATTAGCTTCTTCCCTCCTATATACAGTCTATGACCTAACCCTGACCTAAAACTCATTCTAATCCTAAACCCAATCCTCAAACAGGCCTTTGAAGAGGTGAGGACCAGCTGTGTCCTCACTCTGTTGGTGAAAAAGTGTGTTTCGGTCCTCACTTTGTAGCAAGTACGAGAACAAACACACACACACTTCCTCTGGCTTGTGCTGTTTCTCCTCCTGAATGTCTTCTCAGCTGCTCTTTTGGCCCCTGCCAACTCATTCCCAGCCTGTCCACAGTGAAGCGAGTGAGTAACAGCACAGACGAGTCACTCTTTGTCTGTACTGTAATTTTGTCATGGCCTTGGGAGTGTGTGTGTGGGGAGAGCATCTGATAGAGTGTGTGGGAAGTGGTGGGTATAAGAGGAATAAAAGAGCGCAGGAGGGAATCTCTCTGCATGGGCCAAACCCTCCTTGGCAGCGGCAGCATGCAGCATGGAGCTTATTTACTCTTCCTCCCATTCATTATGGATGATCTCTCCAATGCTCAGAGCTATGATGATTTACATCTCATCATTAATTATCAGCAGACCCCCTCGAACATGCCCCTCCTCTGCTACCTACTTCTCGCTGTCGCCATAAAACACATTTATTGATAGAGCGGACACATGGCAATCATATCAGTCATTTTGTGATTAAAGACCTATTTCCATATTAATTACGTGTATTAATTTAGCGGCAACAAAACAACTGTGCGGGAAGATAAAGGCGAACGGGGGTCCTGAGGATTTATCAACGGGAGATCTGAAATGTTTTGCTGCCTCAGGAACAGCGGTCACGGCAGTACTGTAAAGTACATTAATTAGATATTCCCGGGGCTGTAGCCCTGGAGATAAAGGACGTAATTTAATACAGTGTAATTGAAAGCAAGTCTATTGCCGTCTGTGCGAGTGTGTGTGTGTGAACATGATGCCTCTCTGTGTGCAGGATTACAATGATGAGATCAGACAGGCCCAGCTGCAGGAGCTCACATACCTGAACGGCGGCTCGGAGGATGCCAAGGTGCCATCGGTGAGGGGCAAGTCAGCCGCCCGTGGAAGAGGGACACCTGTTCCAGGGCCTCCCAGGTAACCTGCCTCCATATGTGTGTGTGTGTGTGTGTGTGTGTGTGTGTGTGTGTGTGCACTGCGGGTTCAGCTGGGGAATGAGTATTATTTACAGCTAAGCAGCTACTGGGAAGGCAGCTTTTTTCTGTAAATGGATGTGTGCAGTATCGTGTTGCATTTTCAGGCTTAATGGTGTCATTTAGAGTTACAGCACATTTACGACGGCCTCGCCAACACGAGGACTATCGGACGTTTTTTGTGTAGTTTTTCGGGTAAAAGATGACAAAGTGTCACACGTCAGTTTATTACATGTGTTAGGACCTCCTTGGCAGATGCTTCAGTTTTCATGTGTTGGGAAGGTTTGTTTTAAAATGTAATAAGTAATGAAACTGTTTTAATCCTCAGTCCTGGAATGTAATCTATTACATTTGATTACTGGCAGTTTAAACTGGTACTGGTACTGATTACTGTCAAATTTTTATTCAGAAGTTTCTGAAAGAAGATATTGTACAGTTTCCATCATTGAAAGGCGTTATCATCCAACAACATGGCTGTCCACCTCGCTGTGGTCAGCTGGTCACAGTCGTCATGGTGGACTCGGGTGGCGTCCAGCAGTGATTTGTTTGTCAAATAAGAGGCAGTGCTCAGATTTAATTAATTAAACCTGTCAAGATGTACGACGTCTTGTCGTTAATGGTGGTGTGTTGAAGTCAATAATGTAACAATAGCCGATAAAGTAATAACAGCCGATAACGAAATAAATTTGCCCTTTTTGAAATGTAATGGCCAATAACATAATAACTGGCCAATAATAAAAGTCCTGAACCTATAACGTAATAATTTATTACGTTATTGACCTGGTAAGTTAAAAGAACTTTGCTCAGTTATTACATTTGCAAAGTCTTTTCATTTACCAGGCCAATAACGTAATAAGCAGCCATAATAAATTATTATGTTATTAGCCAAAAGTTATTACTTTATCGGTTGAGGACTTTTATTACGTTAGTGGCCAAATACATTTCAAAAAGGACAAATTTATTACATTATGGGCTGTTATTACATTATTGGCTTCAACATGGTGAACTCTTATTTTTACGATAGCTTTGCTGATCCACACTGATCAAAACTCCCAGAAAAAGAAGCAGCAGAATAAATAGTACATTTTACGTTCTGTATTTCTTCAAATAAAATTCATATAAAACCCAGGTTTGCTGTTACAGCCTGAACCACGGTGGATATGGGCAAATAAAGGCTGAACATCAAAGTGTGTGCCTGGTAACATTTCACAATAAAAGACTGGTTCTGTCCATTTAAATACGTGTAGTGAGCTTTTATTGTTCCAGAAAGTTTTGAGATCAGATTAAGAGAATACTGCAGGAACTTTAATGTTTTGATTTACTTCCATCCTGATCCCTTTTGAAGCATCAGTTCAAAGCTTCCTACTGATATAAGACTGATTGAACTTATCAAACAGGAAAGTAGAAATAAAGTCCTGCCTCTAATACAAGTCGGGCTCAATTAGTTTTGGTCTCACCGGTCAAAAAGTGAGTACTACTCTAGGATATACAGCACCAAGAAATACCTATCCCCATTGTGCTCTGTCCATGGTAGAGAATAACTAAAATATGGGGAAATTGTTATTTGGTATTTTAACCCCTTGTCAAGGAAACATTTGTTTTTAAATTCCCTCAGTGTGCATTCACTTGAAGTTTTGCAGCTGACCATGTATAAGACGGGTTTTTTACTATCATACAAAGTAATTCACAAAGCGCATAAGGTGTCTGTTTCTTTCCACTTGAGGAAAATCTTTACAACTGTTTCTGTTATTAATGGAAAAGGAGACAAATAAATTGAATTGAAATGAAAATAACAGGGCAAAAATATCCATCAACATGAACAACTGGTAGGAGCAGCAGGTCCAGCCGCTCAGAGCACAGCAGGTTGAAGGGGGAGATGGTGTTGATGTGGCAGATGTTTCACCTGAGGAACTCGCAATGTGAGGCATTAAATAACCGACATCCTGCAGCGATGCTACAATACAGTTGGTGTCAGGTTCAAATTAAAGTCCCCCTGCCTTCTGTTTGTTTGGCTCAGAATGAACTCACATATTCATTGAATATTACTGGTCTATTTTTTAAAGAGTCAGTCTAGTTTGTGTGAGGGCGGCAGTATTACTTTTTGCAGAGCAGCTAGTATTTCTGGGGTGCAACCAGCAGACATCTGAGTCCTTTGAAATCTCTTCAGAGTAATTTTTAAGTTGTGATTTTCGTCTCACTGTACCTGGTGACCCCTCACCGGTATTTTCCACCTGGCTCACAGAGGCAGAGGATTTTTACTTTTAAAGCCGACCTTCACAAATTGTGCAACCTTAGTAAATCCAATATAATCAACGTTTGCTAACACAAATCCAGAATGCACTGTTTCTACATTTTGCAAGTGCAAGTGTTTGTAAGAAATGTCCCCTTTTGTTCCCCCCCGCCCATGTTTTTAATTGTTTGTTTGTTTGTTAGCAACATAGCAGGAAAAATACTGAACAGATGTTGTTGTTTTTTTAAAGAGTATTGGGTATTTTCCAAGGAACACATTTTAAAAATATGTTAATTTAAAAAAAGAAATCCTTCTCTGTTACAATGTTTGAATGTTTTAATAAGATAGTGCTGCCATTTCACCACAAGACGGCAGCAGTGTTCAGTCTATAGCACCAGTACAGCCGGATTATGCCTTGGTGGAAGTTTGTCCTCTCTGAGTGCTTTTGAGATTTTTATGTCTGCTAGCAACTTTAGGGAAAAACAAATTACGAACAACATAAATATAAACACACATAAACAAATTAGAATGGGATCCTGTGTGAAAAACAGAATATATCTGCAACTAAAAGAGCACAAAAGTCCACCAAGTCATAATTCAGCTACATTGATACTATACACTGTACATTGTTGCCCTCTTGTGGTGAAATCGCAACAGTTGCCCATTTACAGGATTTATTTCAGACTGCGATTGTATTTGTTAACCCTTCGACACAAAGTGTATCCCTGACAATACAGAGTAGCTAGCACAAACCAACTTACCGTAATTTCTCGGCCATTTGCACTAGCGACGTAATTCTAGCTGATTCTGAAAGCTGAAAAGTGGAGCGTTTCTTATATATTATGGCAGTAATGCAGGGGGATGGAGTCATGCCATAATGCACAGCGTTCCACACATATTACCTACATTACGGTAGTGTATGGAAGCTTTGCTTGTCTGCTTTCAGAATCAGCTGGAATCAAGTAACTGCATTTCGTTGCCCTGTATTTGACATGTGCAATGACAATAAAGTTGAATCTAATCTAATCTAATCTAATCTAATCTAAATAACCAAGGAATTACGGTGATTTGATCGACACATGTCACTTTCTGTCGGCAGCTAAATGTTCAGAGTAAAAGGGTTGAAGCCTTTTCAGCTTTTAGGGATTTTGTGGGATTTTAGATTTTGTTTTTTCACACCGGATCCTATTCTCACTTGTTTATGTATGTTTGTGTTATGTTATGTCTGGCAATCACACAGAAAGCAGGAACAGTACTGTTTCTGCTTTCTGTGCCACAAGAGTACATTCTGTGCCCAGAAAAACACAGGCCTTAGTAAATCTGTCCCTCTATGTTTATGTTTTCCTGACAATCGACCTCCTGTGGTTGTGTGAATATTACAGCACAGTACACCACAGTACAGCATCTTCAACATACAATTGAATGGTCTTCTTGTAACCGTGTCCACTTTCTAACCCTTAAAGTATTTTATTTGCCTGATCTTAACAAAAACTTGACAAAAACAGTCAAATGGGACATCAGCAGCCTATGTTGTCATCAAATGCTTTTTTTTTGCAGCTGTCAGGAAGCAAAGTGCATCATAATGTGCCAGTGATGATATAAAATTATTCCAACAGGACACAGCAGTGAAATAAAAACCACAAACCAGACAAAAGGCTTGCTGTTTAATGTGACAGGTTATCTCTCTCTGTGGAAGCTGTTTCTCATATATTACAGGAGTGAATGGCAGCAAACAGCTTGTTCTGAAGGCAGAAAAATGAGCTCTGGTGTTTCTGACTATGCTGACTGTGTGCACACCTCAGCAGGAATTACAAAGAGGGAGAAGCCATAGATGATTGGCATAAACCTAAAAAACCAAAAGCTGCTGTTATCATATGAAGTTACACTGTGGAAGTTATGCACACGTCTGGTTATTCACTGAATTTCTGGGTCGGACAAGACAGAGCATGTAATGCTGGTGAGTCCGGTGTTCTCTGGACAGAGCTGTCAATAAAGATTACCATATTTTCTGCACTATAAGCTGCACCTTAAAGCCTTTAATTGTATCAAAAAAACGACAGTGCGCCTTATAATCCCATGCGCCTTATATATGGATCAATATTGGTTAATTATGGCTACCGGAGTCAGGGGGCGTCGCTGAAGTAACAGCGGTAAAAACGGTAAAGGGGAAATCCAGTTCCACACCACTTGTGTGTATTAAGACCCCAAAATGGCATGAATGCACTAACTACGTGATAAAAAGTACCTTGTACCTTGCTGTTGGTAAAAGATAATACTACGTCACTGACGTTACCTCGGAGAAAGAAATAAAACAGCTGTTCATGTAGCTTTGAAATGTGACAAATGGAGTTGGAAATACATTGTTTTCAACGAAGGCGGCGCAAATACTGGTAGGAGCTCCCGGTACGTACGGTACCGTATTGTGAATGTACTAGCTTGTTTTGGTGTGAACGGAGTTGTCAGAACGTTGGTTTGTTTTCTATGAATAAAGTTTGACAGACTGACTTTAGTGCAGCTTCATCTAGATGGATGCATAACACAACCCCAGCCACTACAGTAGTTTCTATTCTATGCACCTTATAATGCGGTGCACCTTATATGTGAAAGCAGTTTTAAAATAGGCCATTCATTGAAGGTGCACCTTATAATCTGATGCGCCTTATAGTGCGGAAAATACGGTATATTGTGATTGCAATAACGTTTGATTTACCGTAGCGATTTCAGACTGTTTCTTTTACGTGTTTACTGAATCAGGGAAAAGTTCCCTCCACGTTTGTGATGCATCAACTAGCTCATAAAAAGTTGCACTACCTGTTGTACCTTGCTGTTGGTAAAAGATAAAACTACGTCACTGTTGTTACCTCGGAGAAAAAAATAAAACAGCTGTTCATGTAGCTTTGAACTGTGACAAATGGAGTTGGAAATACATTGTTTTCAATGAAGGTGGTGCAAATACCGGTAAGAGCTACCGGTACGTACGGTACCGTATTGTGAATGTACTAGTTTGTTTTGGAGTGAACGGAGTTGTCAGAACGTTGGTTTGTTTTCTATTAATAAAGTTTGACTGACTGACTTATCTGACTGTTTTGTTGACATTCACTTTAGTGCAGCTTCATCTAGATGGATGATAACACAACCCCAGACACTACAGTAGTTTCTATTCTATGCTCCTTATAATGCGGTGCACCTTATATATGAAAACAGTTTGAAAATAGGCCATTCATTGAAGGTGCACCTTATAATCCAATGTGCCTTGTAGTGCGGAAAATACGGTACATGCAATGGTAATAAATGCAGAGATGATGTTGTGGTCCAAAGTAACTCAGATATATAGTAAAACATCTTGTGTAACTTGGTTATAAACTGACAGTAAGTAACACTTTGCTGTTCTTACTCACTGTGTATGCTCAGTGTGTATCAGGCCTGCTTTGGGGGCCATGAATAAGCTTTGGTAACCACTAAAAAGCTGTTACTATTGCAAAATCTGTTTAAAAATGTTTAATTTCATAAGCACTTTTAATCCAAATCTGATTGCACGCCTCAAGATTCTACCCAGAACCCACCACCCAAACACATCTGACCATCCTCATCAACCATTTAACCTCCCTGGCACAGTTTTTCTCCTTATTAATGGATTTTGAGCCTCACTAGCTTCCAGCACTTCTACGAACACAGACAGAAACATTCCTGGTGGATAATTGGTGCGTCGCAGATTTTGTTTCCCATCACACTGTGCCACAGCTCAGACATGCTTCACAACCACCGCATCTAGTTTGTGTCCATCCTTGTTAACATTAGTGCTCGTAAATGGTGCAAGATACAGTTATTAAAAGTAAATGTGCAGCTAGTCACAGCAGCAGCAGATGTGGCTTGACTACAGTGGATTGCGAGCAGCTTTAGAGGTGGCGAGAAACACTGAGTGGCTCAGCAGGGCTGTGTGTATGTAGGCCGTGTTCTGCATGTTATTTCCTTGAAGTCATCAGACCTACGCTCCCCCATCAGGGAAAGGCTCTTATGATAAGTGGCAGCCATGAAATATGCACAGCCTGTCGTAGCCGCCTGCCTCGCTTCGCAGAGCCTCGCTTCTGCTTCCTCGTCGCCTCCCTCCATCCTTCTCCTCCTCCTCCTCCTCACCACTGTCCCCTCTTAATACCTATTTCTCTGTTCTCCTCACCTCCCGTCATTGTTGTTCATCGCTTCCTCCTTTTACTCTTTCATCTGTTGTTCTTTCTCTCTCCCTGTTGCTGGGAAACCTCCCTGTCTGTCACCCTCCATCACCCTAATCTCTCTTTCTTCTCACCGTCCTCTATCCTTCACTTATTCCTTTATTACCATCAGTTTGTATGAGAATGAAACGTAATAAAATAAAGAGACATACACGAAGACATTAAAACAAACAGTGAACATACTCAAACATGCAATAAACAATCTCTAAGACATCTTTTAGATTCTTTATTATAGGTATGTCTGCTTTTCTTGGAAAACCAAAAAAAATTTGGCACATGGAAAGCATTGTGAAAAGCATTTTTTTTTTCTCTTTAGTTCTATATATGTATTTTCACACAGCGCACATAACAGTAGCTTGGATCACACCTTTGAAGCACTGCTGATACAGACAACATGGATCACCCTAATATGTTAAATGTATATAAATCCTAACTAATAAAAAGGTCAAACAAAAGCTTCATTTTTTTTCATGCAGAGTTCATTTTGCTTCTCCTTCAGCAGGAAGGAATCATAGAAACAAAAACACCAATCCTGGATTACGACCTTTCCTCCTCTCCCCCTTCACATTACTGACCACATGTATAATTATATGCATATATCAACATTTGACACAGTAATATATATGTTTATATATGTATTTGTTGCTGCTGTTAGAACGCAGAGGACAATGACTGACAATGGAGGTACAACACATATAATGGACACACAATTAGGTTTTTACATTGACAGTTATTTTGTATAATTGTGGATGAAATGTGAAAGTAGCATCACTCCTCTTTGTTGCTGAAACACTAAAGACCTCAACACAGGATCGACCTGATCCAAGATGTTAGTGAATACTTTTGTTAATCTATTAACTGAATAAAAAAAAAACAAATCACTTAACCTGATAAACCTCTAATCTGTTATGAGGAGCTGTGTGTGAAGGTGATGTAAAAATCCTCAATCCACAACTAACCCTCTACCGCTCGTCTGTCTGGTCTCTCTGGAAAAATCAAACATTGTCCTTTTACTTTTTTAAACTTTGTTTTTTCAGTCCTATTGTAAATGAGATGACATTCGATATATAAATAAATATTGTAACTACTTAAACTGTAACTATAAACTGCTGTCATCTTCTGCGATGGATGTATTTATGCACCATTAACTTCAAGCCACTTCCACAGATCATCAAAGACGTCTGTCATCTCCATCTTCAGTTAAGTCATCATTATTATGTCTTGTCATGTGTTTGCTCCTAGTGAAGGTTTTCAGGGGTGTCCAGACTGACCTGATCTGAGCTGGATCAGCAGTAAACTGACCCAAACCACCAAGTGTGCAAATTAAATTTCAAAGGAGAAACATCAAATCTGAAGGGAATCTCACTACAGATCTGTTTTGCATACATGTGGGAATAATTAGACCAAACATCCTCTAATAGACAGAGAATAATGTAAAACACCAGCTAACAAGCAGACCTGATTGGAAAGGAAAGAAATGCAATATTAATATCCTAAAAGCAAATGTCAAGTCAGAGAAACTGATGCAGAGATTTTGAAATGACTGGCACCTCTTACACCAACAAAAAACATCCTGTAGCCAGAAAGGGTGGTGGATAGACAGAAGCTCACTTCATAACCAGTTTAAAATCAGTGACTTAACTTCAAAAATGTAATTGTCACTTAAAGTCATAAATATTTCACAAAGGCTCCAGCTTTCCTTGAACATTTCTCCTGTGATGATTGTGACACTGTATGTGATCAGAGCCGATCGTCTGCTTGGATCCATTTATGGGATTAGAAATATTAACATGCAGACTTGAGAGCTGTGGGAGACAAACACGACCCTATGCAATCTAACTGAACAAGGCGTAATTTGGATCCAATCCAACTGAGACCCTGGTCAGGTCTTGGTTCTCTGGAACCATGTGGACCCCTGAAGACCTCTAACTCCCACCAGGGAAATGTAGAAAATCCCTTTCTTCAGTTGCAGATACACAACTACTGACAAACTGCAGTAAACCAGAATATTAATGTGCCCACTTTGCAGAGAAAAACTCCCCTGATGTTGCTCTGTAATGAAGAGAGCAGTGCCACGTTAACTGCACTGTCTGTAAAGTACAGACACTTCTGTCCTACTTATAACCTCATTGCCTCTGTATGTAAATCACTTACAGTTCTAACCTATGCTTCTGTCTTCTTGTCAGCAGGATTATTGCTAGCTGGGGAAAACAAAAGACAAAACACACACACACACACACACACACACACACACACACACTTTCCTGCTTCAGGAGGCCTGGCTTTAACCTGTGTCCAGATTTACTGCTGCTGTAGTTTGGATGGAAACTGTCCTAAAAAAAAATACGAATCACAGTGAGTTTAGCCTTAAATCCTTTGTCCAAAAAAGTAGATCAGAAACATTGGGCTGCCTGATATATTGGTCTGTCTTTCTCTTTCTAGTCTCTTCCAATGAAAAATCTCTCCCAGGTCTACTAGAGATGATCAGCTTGTATTTGGAGAGCAGGGACCAGGTTTGATTTATATCCTGAATATATAACCTACCAAACACATGTGGTTCTGAGTTGGTGATTTCCAGGTACTCCAGGGTGTAGTTTGCAGACAATATTGATTCAAACACACACTTTAGGACTTGCTGTTATTAAGGGATGTAAATTACACTGACAAAAACTTACAATGACATTTTCTAATAGTTTCAGTTTCAATACATTCTTCCAGGAAAACACAAGTTTTTCCTCCTATCTTCTGTTTTTGTTTCTGCCGTTTGTGGAGCTGCGAGTTGGAAGCCAAGTGAATCATACTAATACTGCTAGATATGAAATCGGGGTGCTGACATTCGCCGTACAAATGAGCGTAAACACAAGGCCAGGCAGGGCGCTGGGAAGGCAGCACGGACGCACATACGAAAATGAAAATGTTCACACACATATAAAACACACATGTGCAAGTGCACACACGCACGCTGTAAACAAACGTCCAGGTATTGGAATCATGCTTTTGTAAAACACAAAGAAACTAACTGCTAGTCTCTTTCATTGCTTAAATACTAGATAACAGATCAGAGTATAAGAAATAGTATTATCTATCTATTTAACTGACTCAAACCCTCTATGGGGACTGATATTTCCCGACAGCATTTTACCGTAAGTGATGGACAGCAGTTACATAAACAATAAATCAGATATTTGAGGTACAAAGCTGATCAGACAATATTCGGCCTATTGTTTAAAATAATACTCCATAAGATAAGATGCTAAAATGCAGTTGGGAGACAACGTCCAGGGCTATTCTTGATATAGGAACTCATGCACGTATGTCAAGCATTCCAGTTTCAGCTAAGATAAGGATAAAACATACAGACACTATTATTGTTATTATAGTACACTCATTAAAAAGCACACTGAAAATACAGGTCTAACCAAAATGCGCTGGAATAGCCGAAGAATGTGTAAAAAGAAAAAGGAAATCACAATTTCCACCCAAATAAAATCATAACATGGATTGCTGAAGCTATGTTACACAAGAAGTGTTTTAGTTGTGTATCTGTGTGGATGACCTGTTGATATTCTGCTGTCAGTCAATTACTTCTCAATGTTGAACTTTTTTTTTTTTCATGTCCAAACTTTAAAAGGACTAATTTCAAATCTGTATTGTGGTTACATACGGTCAATTAAACACAAATTCTGTGTTCACACTGCAAGCAACACAAGTTGAAAATCACCCGAAATGCAAAACAAGTCAGATTCAAAAAGCTTGTAGTGAATCAGATGTTTTTTGATTGTCACTGGATCCTGTGTGATGTTAAACTACACTGATTCACAGGAATAAGCCTGAAAAAATATTAAAATAAATTCAGCGGTGTACTGTAATTTGTATCAGTGATTTGATTAATTGCAATGATCCCAACTTCTCGTGTTAAACTTTAGCTTCCACCAGAGTGCTACAGTACATGCAATACAGTTTTTTACCATCAGATTTAGGACAATACATCATCAGAGTTGCAACAGTGTGAACGACAAATCTGTGTTAAATGTATTCAAAGCTTTATCTGTACAGCAGATGTACAGATGTTTAACGGCTTCCTGTTGGGTGTGACAACAAATATATGTGTGTGTGTTTATTCCAGGGTATGTAGGGTTGATACTGGAAAAACAATTGTGTGTGTGTGTGTGTGTGTGTGTGTTTGTGTGTGTCCATGTGTCCGTGCGGGAGCTGAAATCAAGCCTGCTCGGTTGTCGGGGTGGTAGCAGCAGTTCCTGGGAACTCTGGGTTGATAAAGGAGAATCCCTGGAACTCGTCTTGGTCCAAGTTCTGAATCACTTCCTCGTCGGGAGGGGTCAGCACTGGCGGGTGGCGTGTGAAAAAACGGTCAAAGTT
>OOFC01050883.1:9871-22681 GCA_900323345.1 Pseudochromis fuscus | reverse complement strand
GAAATGGGTCCCAGATGTCTGCCTTTGTGTCCCTATAAGCTCCTCGGGAGGGATGGAGCCCTTGAAGGATGGGTATGAGGGAGGGAGTCGGGGGGAGCTGGGGTGGTGGTGGGGGGCATGGTGTGCTGTGCGCAAACATCAATAACGGCGGCCAGGAGGGTGAAGAAACTTCCAGGGTGAAGGTGAGGAGGAATTTAATGATTGGTTCCTTTTGTTGGGCCAGTATGGATTTCCAAACACATCACTTATGATTGGTCACACCGCCGCGCTCCTACCAGCTGAGTACGTCACCAGAGAGCCTCGGCCTTTTGGTGTATGATGGTAATTGAATTGACTGCATTACGAACTTAAAGAAACAATTTTTTTCCCCCGAACTTCAAAGTTTCAACGTGGCTACTCTTCAGTGCAGTGTTTCAGTCTGGATAAAACCATATGGTGTAGAGACAGAAACAAAGCAAAACTTCGTCCTTTTCTCATATCCAAGGCCCCCTGTGTGTGTAATGAAGCCGATATACTGTATATTGATATATATCAACGTGTGTATGATCTATTTTCGGCTCCAGAAAGGGTTAATTATGACCCCTGTGGAAACAGAACGAAGATGAGAGCAGGGCCTAAGTGTTTAGTGAAACATTATGTCAAGACTCTGACAAGGAAATGAAATGTGCAACATCAATCAGCCTATGAGGATCGAGATCAAACGAGCCTCCACACTCCTGCATCTGGTTCTGTTTGGACAGCCTCACTTTTTTCCCCCTTCTCCCTCTCCTTTCTTCTCCTTTTCTTTTCCCCTTTTCTTATTCTTCTGCCCTTCTCTCCCTCTTTTTTTTCCCCTTTCTATTCTTCCATGCGCCACGACATTCCTGTTGGCCTACCCGCTACGTTAGCTCATTTTTTCCATGATGGTGGCACGGAGCCACGCTTTCACTAAAGGTAAGCAGCAGCTCCCGAGATTAGCCTCAGCAACAATGACTTTCCTGTCCTTCGTCTGTCTCCATCAGAGCTCCCAATAAGCCTTGGTTCTAAGACCAGTTAATCTTGGAGTTGACTTGGCCTGTTATGTAAATTTAACCTCATAATTCACTGTCTCTGTCCACGGCCTTGCTTTGATGGCCAGATGAGGGTTTTTTTTTCTTTTCTTTTTCTGTTCTTCCAAGTTGATTGAACCCAACTGGGATCGAGCTACTTTCCGTTCAGCGTCGCTCTGTGAATGAAATGTAAACCAGCGCAATCACGGGGCTCATCAAAAATCTTCTGAACCGGTCTCTGCACATACGATCCTTCAAATGCTGCGGCAATCACACCCAAATTGTTGGCTAGAAGCTGTCAGGCAGCGTGTAGAAACCGATATGAGGTTTCATTGCAGTCCATGAAACTTTTGTTTGTTAATACCAGTTTCCATGTCTTTATGTAATATCTCTGGGCAGGAACTGAACTTAGATCAGTTTTGAGAACATAAAAGATGTGACAAATCTTATGGAGATGCAAGGTGTTGAAATGTAAAGGCTACCATTAAGTATGCTGTCATCAAAAAGTACACGATTTCTGCAGCTTAGAGCAGCGGAAAACTCCCCACAAGATTTCTCTGCAGTGATCCACAGATGAGTCACTCAAGTCATGACGCATGAAGGTATAAATGGCCTGGCTGGTCTTGAGAAACTGATAGGGATACGAAGGTAGATTTGCGCAGCATTAAGTCATTTGTTCAAATTGTAGGCTGCAAAACACAACCTGTTGTCATTTTCTCGAGAGGTCCTACCTGCTGTGTCATGACTGCCAATGTGAGGAAAATGTGTTATAAGTGGCTGCAGACCCAGATGGGTTCGCGGGGTGGAGGTGGAACATGTGTCGGCTCTGCCCTGAGGCCATGGATGGCACAATTAGGTGCTCTCTCACCTCTGCAGACTGAGGTCTCTGGGCCACTGAGGTCAGGGGTTATTTAGGGTCCTGCCTGCGCTGCCTTCTTAACCCAACATGGATATTAGAGGTGTTTATTTATGAAGAACTTTTCTAAAACAAGCAGTAGCCAGGTGATAGATTTTGAACAGAAAAGGATTTTTGAAGAGGTTTTAGTTGTGGTGGACACAGAGACAGTGACGTGTCCAGTATGTGTGGCAGCACAACTTCACATGGACTTTAGGTTGCTTTGGATGAACAGATTTATTAAAAATATATTTTTTTGTTAAAGCAACATTTAAAATTTGTAAACATTAAGGCGCCATACATTGCAGTGTTTAGTCTTCAGTCTTGTAATTCACTGTATGTTCATTGACTCACTTCTTCTTTTCAGTTTGTTTTTTATAGTGTTTGGTCACCAGAATGACAAAGATCATCGACAGACAGTGTGAACTCACTGTTGTTGGAATGTTGTAGAAAAAAATAAAAACCTTTAACCAACACCATGTGTGACTTGTATGTTGCTAATTTGTTGTTAAAAAGCTTATAAGAATGTGCGTTCACACTTATCATTGTAAAATATGATATCGTAAGTATTAAACATTAAAGCTTACACGTGGTGACTGTCAGAAATACAAGGTTTGTGTCGACATGAGGATGCAGGCGGACTGACGGTCCAGCCCAAATCTGGAACCCATAAAGCTTCAGACATCTCTGCAACATTAGACACGGCACTTCTTATTGGCTGAGCGCACCACTTACCCCCTTTCCTCTATCACCCGCCCAGCTAATGCACACTTCCTGCTTTGCTGCCTGTCCCGGGCCGAACCACACCCTCTGGAAGTCCGCTGAGCCAATGAGAACTACCCGCAGGCCCCGGGTTTGTGTTTGGGTATAAAAGAGGCGAAGGTGGACCTGCCTGTCAGATGGTTTGTTGTTGTTCTGTCTGGCAGGTTGAGAGGGGAATGTGAAAGTGAGAACTTTAACAAGGTATCCAGGAAACAGGACAGCCCGGCGTCCAATCCGATGGAGCCTCAGCAGCCGTAACTTTGTTTGACGGAAGAGAAGACGTTTGTTACGCAAGCTTGTCAAGCTGAGGTTTGTTGAAGCTGTTAGCAGAGGGAAACAGAAAAAGAGCCTTTCCAGCATCTTTGCAGTGGAGGCTGGAAGGTCTTCAGTGGACAGTACAATGAGAGAAGAGGTGTCCTGCACCAACTCCCCTGAAGGAGGACTGGGGGCCAGCGAAGAGGAGCTGGAGAGAGGCTCAAAAAAGAGCCTCCAAACGGGAAACCGAAAGCGTTCCCCTTACCCTAAGAAAGACAGCCTCAGTCAGGCAGAGGAGAGCAGCACCGGCAGCCCCAGCAGCCTGCTCCCGACTGGACCAAAGAGGGTGAAGAAAAGCCCCACGACGGTCGTGTCGTTGGCCCCCACGTCTCTGGGCCCCAGGCCGGACGCTCCCTTCGAGGAACTCCACTCTCAAAGGGTCATTGCCAATGTGCGGGAGCGTCAGCGCACTCAGTCCCTAAACGACGCCTTTGCCTCTCTGCGCAAGATCATCCCCACGCTACCTTCGGACAAGCTGAGCAAGATCCAGATCCTGAAGCTGGCCTCGCGCTACATCGACTTCCTCTACCAGGTGCTGCAGAGTGACGAGATGGACGCCAAGTTGGCCAGCTGCAACTACCTGGCCCACGAAAGACTCAGCTACGCCTTCTCCGTGTGGAGGATGGAGGGGGCCTGGGCCATGTCCACCAGCCACTAGGATCCCACTGAACCTCTCTCATACACCCTCTCGTGTCGACCCCCCCTCACCCCTGTCTGTGTTTGCACCCACTTTCTGACCTTTGAACCTCAGAATTCCTCCCTTATGGTCTGATCTTAACCTTTTCATCTAAAACCTTACATTTCTCATGCTCCTCAACCTCCATCATGGTTCACCCTCTCTCTACATCGCTGTTAACCTCCATAGTTGAATATATATCACTGAAACCTGTCATACTTCACACCCTCCACTGTTTCCACTGCTCTCCCTTGTTTGTCCCACAGTTTCGTCCAGTGCAACAAGCCGCTTCACTGCAGCCCCTCAGGTATGGATGAATCATACAAACACACGCACATTTGAAATCCTCCAGAAACACATGTACACACTTATGTTTCGTCACAAACAGACACAGACTCATGAATACACACGTTTCATCTGAATTTCCTTCCAGACTGAAAATGCTCTCAAGCATGTTTCAGGACGTTATTTGTCGTCTTTCAGCTCAACAAATACACAACGCAAACAGAATGAATTGGAAGGAATCACAAAGCTTCTGCAAGTCTGTGCTGGCGATATATACAGAAGTTTGTTCAATTTAGCAAATGTAAAATAAGTACGTTCTAAATTTTGATGATGGACCATATGTTATTTAACATGTGAACATAATTGAAGGAATCAACAAGTAAACAAGTTAAAAGCACATTTGTTTTAAGTAAAGTTCAGCAGTGAGACAATAATTGTGCTTAAAATGACTTTATAAATCACTTTTGACGTCTCAACAAAATGTAAACAGTAAAACTTTGTGCTCATGAGTGGACCTGTGTTATATTTAGTTTATTTACAGCCACTGAGTTGTTGTTTTTTTCTATTTATGTATATGAATATAGTATGACCTTGATGAAACGTGTTCATTTGGGTCTTTTTAAAATTGTAATGATATGGAAATACACAAAAACATGTTCTAAATCACTTAACATTTATTTATATATATATTTATAAAAAACACCATAATTTTAAATATATTGTAATGGGAATGTCTTTTATGTAAAGTAATATAAATACCTTAAACTAATTTAACCAAGTTTCCACCTCAGTTCATGCTTCAGATTCTTGTCAGCATTTCTGTGAAGCAAAATAATTTTCAATCACTGTAATTTTTAAATTTAGCTGAAATTTTTTTTTTAACTCATCATACCTGTTGTCATTGCATAGAGCTGATTTGGTTAATAATTGTTGCACAGATAACTTAAAGTTATGAAAAAGTTTGTACTCTGTAAATTATTCTGACTTTTAGGGCAGTCTACAAAATATGATATTAGCTTTCTTCTTAAATCTAAGTAACTAGAATATATATGTATGTAAATGTATATTTAAAAAATAAGGACAAAACAAAGTCAGACAATTTTGACTTACATGACATATGTAATATTGCTTGTGCAGAATCTTTAATGTAAGGTTTCAATACAAAATGCTTAAAATTACATAACCGCAACAATTTTTAAAACATTTTTTAAAATCTTGTAAAAAATAAACAAAAAAGTCCTTAAATTCTGTCCCAAGTTTTTTTCTTTTAACACATTAAATTTAACCTCTTTATCTGCATGTATCTGCACTGACAAGGCTGAATTCATGACTGCAATAAATAACACAAACAAGACAAATGTAATAACTTAAAAAAACCAACAACAACAAAAAAAAAACATGATCAAAAGTAAAATGTAAATTTAAAAATTGCTTCTTTTGGCATCTCAGTTGTTTCACTTTATGAACTAAAATGAACTAACTGCATATTATCATGATGGTAATCTAAACTCTCCAGCTCCAGTGTTTGACAGACCTCTGATGAATTTAAGACAAATGTTTTCCTCCACAATCTCCAGGGCCTGTTTTTTTTTTTTTTTTTCAACCATTTTAACAGACACCAGATTCCTGCACAGGTACAGCATGAAAGGAGGGAAAGAAAAGGGAGAGTGAGGAGAAAAAAGTGGAAGCACATCACCCTCTCTCCCCTGCAGCCTTGCCCTCTTTCCTCAGGATCTTGTATCGTGCAATCAGGCCTCGCCGGGGCCCAGACAAGCAGGAACCTTTAGATTGGAAACAGTTGTGAGGTATTAGGAAGGTGTGTGTACCAGGGTTAGGGTCAGGCACACGGGCCTGTGTATGTCAGTGCATGTACATGTGCACTGGTGTGTGTTTGTGTATGTGTTTGCAGAGAGCTTTAATTAGCTGTGCAGCAGTGAGTGTGTGTGGGTGCGTGTGTGTGAACATGTGCATATAAGTAAACAGGAATACACTTGCAGATGTTGTTTCAGGGATTCTTATCTCTCTCATCTCCTGGTTTTAGTTTTGAACGACTTAGAGTTACATTTCTTAAAAAAGGCAGCCAGGAAGTCCTTCAAAATAAAATGACAACATAAAAGCATTTAAATTAAGAAGAGCGACGGGTGGAGACATGACAAGGAGCAGTGACCGTGTAGGGATGAATTTGTGTTTCTGAGCTACACACTTTTTCATCAACTAGATGACAAGTCAAGGTAAACACATTGCAAACAGGCACTTAAACAGACACAGGTCTTTGAGCAGACTCACAAATGATTACAAACATGTGCGGCGTTCACTACACAATATTCACCATGGACGAATCAGTGAGTCGCAAACGATACTACAAGCCCTATACACTACAGGCTATACACAGCATATATACATTACATTGTCCAGACACACACACATGCAGCTGACGGCCATGTGCACACTGCAGGTGTTCCACTCTGAATTACTATTAAACCTCCAGTGGCCTCTGCAGCAGGCGTCAAGGGCTCCAGTCAGCACTGTGGATGGAAAGCCAAGGCCCCTGCACGTGGATCCAACTGTCCTTGAACACATCGCTGTAGTTATTACCTACCACTTTGCCTGCTCTGCCTGTTATCATCACCTCTGCAGGGGCCACCACAGAAAGTGCTAGAAACTCAAAGCGTGCAAGTGACCTAAACATGCAATTTTAGGAAAGAGCTGAGGTCAGAAAAAGTCACGAAAACTTCAAAGGTGGAGTGTGCAGTGGCGTGCATGTTGATGAAGTCATGTGTACCTGCCTTAAAAAACACACTGTGTCATTTATATGAGCAGATACCTATTATACTGTGTATTTCATCCAAATCTTTTGATAGCTTTTTTTTTTTTTTTCACTTTTGTCTGAAAGCTTAAATAAAGCTTTAGAATATACTTCCACTCTTTACATCTCCCCTGTGGTGGATGGTATGTAGGAAGTGGACAAAATAACTGAAACAACTAATAATAAATCAAAGCTTGTAATGTTCAATTTTCCTGAAGAGTTTTATTCATGTGATAGTTTCAAGGATGTAAACCACGCAGTACTGGATTGCAGTAAATTAAACTGGATGGTGTTCCTGTTATTTTGTCCACTTCACAAAGTTTTTACAAAGGGAATAAATGGATAATTGTTTATCCCAGGTGTTCACTTGATCGGTAAACTACACAAAAAGCAAACATGTCTTAAACATGTTAGAGTGTTTAGTGTAAAAGAGCCCTCCTTATTTTCCTTGGAAGTCTATAGCATACACACATTGAAACCTGAGCGCCTGCGGACAGTTGTGTGCGTTTTGATGAGCATGATGTTTGGACGTGTGGGTGTCTGGCTCAGCGTGAGACTTTAAGAATGAGAGAATTGTTCTGTTTGAGTTGGAAAAAACAATACTCTCCACTCTGTTTATACTATAATCACAATGCCTGTCACTGCTCTTTCCTCTGCCGGAAACCCCTGGCTCTGCTGCGTCCGTGTGTGTGTGTGTGTGTGTTTTACAGTTTGGACTGACCAGCTGTTGGATGCTCTTCTGTGCATATTAAATCTCTGGCTTTCACTCCTGGCTGATCTGAGACCAGATGTAAAGTCCTCTGTGGCTCATCTGCGTTTTTAAAAGCCTCATCCAGAAGTTGTGGCTTCTGATAGTCATCTTTATTTTTAGAGATCCAAACTGAGAGTGGATCGCAGGTGGGAGAGTTGTGAGTGTGTTGGTGTGTTAGTGTGTGCGCATTTGAGTGTACCCTTGTGCATGTATTCATATGTGTGTTGGCGAGACAGCTGCAGGGATAGCGAGGGCCATGGACGGAGAATCTCTGGTTTGACACGTAGGCAGGGACAGGCCACATGACTCAACGCCAAAATGCATCAGGATCTGTGAAATACTCACATGTGGAGACAATTCACAAAAACTAAAAAAGTGTCCAAATTAAAATTTCAGTAATTTCAAAGTGTAAAATAATGATAAAATGCCGCCCCAAAAAAATCTTTAGAAATATTTAAATATGTTTTCTCTATTAAATGTTTCCATCGCTCAAACTGAAACCAGTGCAGGAGTGGTGGACTCCGCCATCACCAATAAAAACTACAATACAGAGAAGTAATTCTTCAATGGAAACACACTAAATACAGAAAAAAACACAAACCACAAATCATATAAAAAATAGGGTTTGATTTAATGAACTTTAAATACTGACCCGACAGATGAAAGTGAGGCAGGGTGCTCCTCTGTTGATGGACAGAGGTTGCTCCATACTTTGCCTTTTGTTTTTAATTTACACATTCACGCTTTCGTGGCAAAATGAGAAAGTCATGTGACGTGACAACACCCGCAAACATACGTCTGACTGGTGCTCGCAGGACTGCTCTGTGTGTGTTTCTGGGAGCATGGAGAGGCACACTGTAATTAGGGAGAACTGAGAAGTCTCCAGATGAAATGTTTGCTTGTTAAAACACGAGAAGTTGAAGTTAAGAAGCTGTAGGGATTTTTCCACTTTCCACTAAACAGAAGTGTTTGTTTGTTTGTACACACATTTTATAACCTCAACACACAAATCCGGTCTTTGTGAAGCTGAGCTTGAGGCTTCAGTCTGATACACAATGTAAAATGCCTTCTTATTGAAGTGTTGGACGCACACTCCTAACTTATCTTTGTGTCTCTCATCTCCGCAGAAAACCGACAAATGGAAAATTCTCTGCATTTGAAGAAATCTGTTCCTGCTTCAGAAAACATCTCCACTTCATTTTTTTTTTTTTTTTGTAAGAACCTTTCATCTTTTCTCTGGACATGTGCTCAACTCATGACACAAGATGTTGTCTCACAGTCTTCACGGAGTGTTTCTGAAACTCTGCTGAGGAAATGTGACGGTCCGGTGGAGCGCTGAACATTTTGAACAATGAAAACAATAACACAACAAACAAACAAACAAACAGCTGGCCTGCGGTGACAATGAAACAAAATGGCTGCTGGTTCGAGTGCCTTCGGTAACATCGTGATAACCATCGTCCTCCACCCGACTCTCGACGTCGGATGACTCACTGCCAGACAGACATTAAGATGACTAATGATAATGGCACAGTGATGGTTAGAGGGCGGTCACAGCCAATGAATGTTTACAGCTAAAATGTTAATAAGCTAATCGCTCTGGCTCTCAAGGCCCCGTCTTGTGGGAAGAGGAAGAGCTCGAGGAATCTGACGCAGATCTTCTACTTTGTTGTGCTGTAGTGACTGGATAGCTTTCTGTGTATTTTTTTAAAAAGTGTATCTGTTTGTGAATTTGGTATACGCACACTGTATTACTTAAACTCTGCTTATGCATTACTCTCAGCTTTGATGAAAAACCACTGATCACAGTTCAGCCACTTCTGCTAACGGAGAAGCTGCAGAAAGATGCATCTTATATCGCAAGAAAATCTGGTTTAGGTTTTTTTTTTTCTGCAGCTTTCTGCAAACTTTTTCACTGAATAATGCAAAAAAAAAAAAAATTAAAATTAAAAAGCAAAAATGTTGCTTGTAAAATGTGCCAAAGTGGTGAAGCCACAATAGAGCAGGCTCACGTGTAACGGTGTAAGTAATTGCTGTTTGATTGTGTTTCTTTTTGTACTGTTTTTTATTTGCTTTTGATCATTTTTCTTGTGTCATCTCCTGTGGACAATAAAATTTTTCCTGGATGTTGTATGTAAGTGCAATATTTTCATAATCAAAGGAGCGGTGCGCTGCCTGCTGGGATTCAAATATTACAGGATGTTGTGGAGAGTGTGCAAAAATAAAATAAGACAAGATAAAGAAATGTCAAGGAAACATGATGGCCGATCTCACTCCAATGTATATAATTTACCTTTATTAAGGATTTTCCTTTAGTTTTGGAAACAAAAAATAGTAGAAAAGTCAAAGATCAGACAACAAAACCAAAGTTACTATGTACACATTATCTACAGAAACAAAATCAGACAGTCAGTTATGATCAAACTGGACGTGACCTGCAGTTTTAATGAAGCTGCAGTTTGTTAAGGCTACCTTCACACAGGTTGGTCAACATGATACTTCAATTAATAATTTGGTCTCTAAGTACGCACAGGGCTCATTTGTTTTCAAAATCAAATACAAAAATAAAACATTTAATTAAGACAAAAAGATAAGACATGAGATAGGTCACTGTCATCAATGCTCTTTTGTTGAACTATTTAAAGCTGCACCTCCTCTGTCCAACATGATCGCTCACTGTCGTTTGTTTTCACATTTTCAATACATACAAAATAATATCAGACAGGTTTTGTTGCACGCATGATGCAACGTAAAGAAAGAACCAAACACAAGAAAATCAAACATACTGTATTAGCACCGTCATAATCGTGTTAGACATGCAAAGAGCACTTCAAAGACACAGAATCTGAATGTATAAATAGGAGTCATGTCAAATGAATTTGTTTATATATCTGTCCTGTGCTTTTGGTGCTTTTCGACTGTTTGGATAGAGAAAAGAAACATTCATTCTTCAAAGTCTTTGAAGTTCTTTAGGCTATGCCAGTCCAGGGACAGCACATTGTTCTCATAAACTTTGGTTGCGCTTAACCTGTGTCCAATTGCATTGTGTGGATATTCAACTATCTCAGTATTATTGCTCCATCCTAACTACTAAAATGCTATTGTTTGGTCCAGGGAGCAAAACATCCCCCGACAGTAAACAGACGGGTGCTACGTAAATGATGAACAAAGGACAGTTCAGACTGTCCTTGTTAAAAAAAAAAGACATTTAAAAAATACAGCAGGAATGCTCGTCCACAGGTAGAAACACTGGTCCCATTAACAACATTATGGAAGTTCAGATCTGAGACCTAAGTCATTGTGACCCTCGTTTCTGAGGGTGGTGTAAGTGCACTTTGTGTGTGATTGTCATAAAGTCTTCCCAAAAGTTAAAATGTGGTCTGCGCTGTCACATATACAATCATTACTGAGTGGTCACAGTGCACTGAGGCATCATGGGAGATTTTGGACCTGTTCCTTTCTCCCCCTGATGTTGATGCCTCAGCGACTAGAGGTATTAGCTCTTTATTGTCACTAATGCCACCGATACAAGCTGTTGTATGTCTACATACTTCAGATGCACTTTGTCAAAGACCGATGCATCTTTCTTTTTTTTTTTTCTGTCAGAGAGCAATAACAATAACTGCAGCAATGTAAAGTCCTGCTGCATGAGCTTGTCTGACAGGCCAAGAAAGAACAAAAAAAGATTTCAAAAAATATGTGGACATACAAAACAATGTGAAACATATGTATCTCAGAATTCATCGTAGCTTCACTCTGGATTACTGGGTAAAAAAAAAAAAATGTGATGCTGAAATTCACAAAAAAATGTGTTTGATAGGTCGAACTAAGGAATATTTAAATAAACTAAAAATCTGAACAAACAAGATGTTTGATTGTCAACATGCATCTCCTCCTCCTCCTTCTTAGTGGTACAGTGCAAGATGATCAGAAAAACTGACCTGTTCCTTCATTGTATCTTTGTCACATGCAGACAAAATGACATCATCATTGTTTTAAAGTGTGGAAGATGTGCCTGCTCTGCTTCACCTGCTCGCTCTGTGGGGACGGCTTCTTCCGCTCTGAGTAACTGGCTCAGCTAAGCCCGGGTGACCTCTGACCCCGCCTTCAAGGTTACAACAGTCTGAGTGGTGTTCCTGGAGCCATTTACAAGGTCGATGCAGAGCTGTGCTTTGTCAAGTTTGTTCATGCTACGTCATGTTGCTCCCAGAATAACAGGAGAGTAAAGATCCTTCATTAATTATCATCTTTTCTCTCAGTTCAGTGAGTGATGTCCCCGTCAGGAAACAGTCTGCAGAGACATGGTGAGAATATAAATGTGGCCCAGATGAATGATGTGTTTGAGTCGGAGTGGTCAGACTGCAGCCAGTAGTAATGCAGGTGGAGTTTCTATGAGGAGACATCTGTTTCCAGTGATGATCCAAATGCACAGCTTTGTGTGTGTATGTGTGTGTGTGTGAGTGTGTGTTTTCACTGCTGAACTTTTCTGTCAGGAGACTTTGTCCTCAGAGACAGTCACCTTTCTCTGTCATGTCAGACTGGTTCCTTAATAAACACAAAAAAGAGACACATGTTATGACACATGAAGTAGAACATCAGAATAGTGCTGAAGCTAAATCAAATATGGCTTCATCCGTACATGTCAGGTGTGAGGGATCCCATCGACAGTGATGCGATGGCGTTGACAGCCTCGCTGTCCGAGTCCCGCCTCAGCCTCCGTCTCTGCGCCTGCAGGTAGGACAGATCCACTGTGGCAGCCGAATCCTTCACACTCTGCCAGTACTCACCTGCAGCAGGCAAAGGGATGGAAAAACATGGAGAGGGGGAAGGAAACAGGAGAGAGAAAGATTAATGGCCTCAGTTTTGGGCATTTCAGAGCTGTTTACATCCTGAATGGTTCCTCGAGGCTAAGCGGCTGCATTATTAAAAAGCACTACTCGGCGTTTGATCCACTAGTTGTAGCTGTTTGATCTGAATATAAGCAATGACGGGGACATAAACAGCCCGTGGTCTAAATATTCATGTTGATAATTTCAGAAATGTAAACTCAAATTCAATCCGTTCTCTCAGGGCCTCCAGTCCTGTGTCACACAGCGGAGGAAAAAAAATCAATCAGTGTTTGCAAATGTGTTCGTCTATGAGCGTGTGTGTTCTGGCTGTGGATGCAACTCGCATATATTTCACCCCGGGCCTAAATTATGGGCTTAACATTCTTGTGGCTATTCAAATATTTTTAATTAATCTAATTTGGTTGGGATAACATTTGTGTGCAATCAGGAGGGGATGTTGCGA
>OOFC01050882.1:0-15465 GCA_900323345.1 Pseudochromis fuscus | reverse complement strand
CAGTCTATGCTGCAATGTGTTTCAGGCAGTTTGTCCAGGTAGAGTTACCGTCGCGCAAATCTACAGGAAGTGACCGGCAGCAGAACCGAACAATAAAGAGCGAAGACAGGAAACAGCACGGTTTTAAAATGCTATATAGCATGTTAGCCTCTCGATGGGAAATTTGAAACCAAAAAAACAAAACCAAACAGTCAACCAACAAAGTGTTATGCACACTCTGCAGGAAGGAGTTTTCTTTTCATCGAAGCCCTTTCAGATTAAAATACCACATTAACAGGAAGCAGACGTTAGTCGGGGATTGACTCGGGCACTGAGAACAATACAGCAATGTACTGATATTAGAAAATGTACTTTTACTTTGTACTTTTGAATATTTAAATATTTTTAAATGCATGTACTTTAGTACTTTAACTTGAGTAACATTTTGACCAATAACTTTTATATGTAGTTGAGTAAGATTTGACCATGAGTATCAGTACTTTGACTTCAGTACTGAAGTTGAGTACTTTGTCCACCACTGACCCACACATACACAGAGTTGGGTAGACCAGAGAAATACAAGTCTTTAGTTTAGTTATATATATTTTTATGACCATAAAAAGGCAGAACTGGTGACATGAAAGTCCTAAAGTTTAATTCTAAAATAATGACAACAAAGTTTCTTGCCTGCTAAATCCTCGACAACTGGACACTTTGATTTTCTGCTTTGCCTTGTAGCTAAACCTTCAGTTATATCCTGGATAAGCTGTGAGAACATCTAGACACTGATATCTAAAACACAACACTGAGAGCATCAACATGTGAGTTGTGAGTTAGTTTCTCTACTTATAAAATATCATTATCGCTTTATCGAACATTATTTATCCCCATCAGATGGTTTGATAGATGACTGCAAAATGTGCCTGAATCTGAACCTCTCATCTCTTCTTTTGAAAATCTATTTTACTGTTAAAATTTTGTTGAACCACCATCATAATCACCATTGTGTTTTGTCAGAAGATTATTTCTGAGTGTTGTCGATAACGTCTGCCTGACTCGGGGTTACTCTGCAGATAATTCCTCGCTCATCTTCTTCATATTATCCATCACTCCATTGGTGCATCTCCCCCAGTTTCACACATTTTTCTAGGAGCCTTCCCACTTCTGTCTCTGCCTGTTGCTCTTGGCACAACAGTCCCATGTCTTTGTGGTTCGTAATTACTTGCCATATGACACAAGCCTTTGTTAACATCAGATAGCGATAATTGTCACTACATCTTGCTGTTGTGGGGAGTCTGGTACGATTGGCAGTCATGAAGTCAATTCTTTTGACAGCCTCCATGAAATAACAACAAGCATCACAGATATGAAATCCAGACCACCTGCCTTGTGTAATAGCTTTTGGAGAGTTTCACAGGAGCAGAGAGATGAAGAAAATCCACTGAAGTAACAATGTTTCCTCGGTTCTCACTTCAAGGAGCTGCTTTCTGGTTATGGCGAGACTTAAGTGTTAGTTTGGTCGTATGGATCCTGTAATTATCTTTATCTTGTAGAGGTGCTCCTTTAGTGTGTGTGTGTGTGTGTGTGTGTGTTGATGGCTCCTTGGGTGGTGTTATATTATAACTATATAAGCTTCAAAGGGAACCCGTTAAACATATTTACTGCTAATCCGTTGAGTGACCCTAGAAAGCAATGAAAGCTCACTTACCAACCTCGTAACCACATTACAGTCATACTATGTACATTATTGCTTTTTTTGCCCCTAGTGAGCTGACTGTACAAGTACACAGAGTCATACACAAACAGATTATTTAATACTACAATACTCTACTGCAATCTCAGTGAAGTATCCAGTCTCAATATGGACAAACAAAACCTAGAAAGCACAAATCTCCCCTACAGCAGGTCTAACCCCTTAAACCAGAGGTCACTGCTCAATGTGTAAGAGAACAGACCTGTCAATCACACTAGCCACGCCCCTAAACTGTTTTTGAAGCCACTTAATTTGAATTGGTTCACAGCTGGAACACCAGATCTTTTTAGCTAATGACATCACAATGACCTGTGGAGACTTTTTATAATTGAAGTTAATTGGAGCCAGAGTCTTTGGAGGCAGCATCTAGTGGCTACTGAGAGCATTGCTTCATCCATTTCCATAAACAGTCTATAATCCAGCTCCTCCGGCCTGTTTACAATCTCCCAGAATGTGAAATTAAACTGTGATTTCTTTTTTCATCCTCTACCATTTTACAGACCAAAAGAAATTCTCCCACCAACTATATCACACTAAATAAATCAAGGGACAAACAATCACAACACACTTTACTTTTACTTTTCTAAATCATTTTTCATCAGATTTCTCATGTGACCTTGGAGCAACCACTAGTGGAGGAGGAGGAGCTATATTTGCAGTAACCTGAATTTTTTGAGCCATTAAAATGTAAAATCATGTGATATATTTGTTTTTTTAGCAACGTCAACACAGAGAGATTCAATTCCTTGTTGATGTGAGATTCTTATTTTGTGATAATGTGAGATTTTGGTCAAATTGAATCTCAAACATCTCATTTAATTACAATATGTAAAATATGACCTGTTTAACTCACACAATGCACAAATGATGCAGTGATTAATTAAATGCGTATTTCACCTGCTGAATAAATGAATTCCTCTCATTAATTCACACTAAGCGTGGCTGCCTACACAGTTGAACTGATCCAGAGTGGAGGAGCAAACTTCCAAACCCTGAATACCTGGAGATATGAATTTAATCTCAAAATCGTAGAATAATATTTATGCTGAAGATGGAAAGCTTGAGGGACGAACTATCTCATCTCACATATCAAAGCTTCTTATCTGCCTCACAGCATAAAACTGTCAGCAAGACATCACCTGAATTAAATGCTGTACTCTGGGATAGCAGCAGCGCTCGTCTCAAAAACATCAGCGACACCGCTTCATGAGGCCACTGACGCTGACCAGAGGATACAGAAGTACCACCTGGAAATGTAAACAGCTTCTTTAAAGACATAACTCTGAGGCTCAATCCCACTTCTGATTTCTACCCCTCGACACTACCCCTTGAAGCTGAGTTTCAGGGGGTCGTGGTTGAAATATCCCCCGATGAAATGCAGGGAGACCCATTACGTCATCAACGATCATCGATGGCCCTACAGAGATGCGACAACTTCAACGACAAACCATTCACCATGTCCTCAGCAGCTGTGGTCCTCTGAAGCAGGAGGCGTGTTCAGTTTGTGACGTGTTTAACAGGACACGTGAATGTTACATTAAAACGATGCTAACACTGCTAACACTATTTATTATATTATTTTATCTTACCGCTGGTTTTATGTTGTTACTTATTCATTATCCTCCCATAAACTTGGTTTGATTTGACGATTTGCTTCAGGATCCTTGTTTGTTGGCACTTTAGCACTTTATTGTTGACTTTCTATGAGGCTATGATCCTTTGTGAGCATCAAAAAAATGGTGCAACACCTTGTGATATGTGCATTATTGGACGATGTGCAATACTGTGCATCACTGTGACCGTGACCACTGACCCTCATTGCGACTACTTTGTGCTTTCTTTGTGTCTGTGTCAGTCTGTTTACACTGTGATGTTATGGCAGCACTGTAGCACTACTGTGCAAAACTAATTTCCCACGAGGGACAATAAAGTTGATCCTGATCCTAACATGAATATCCTGAACAGACACACTTGTGCGCTTTTTGTGCTACGTTTCTCCTAAACAAGCGATCTATAAACGGCATTAAACTGACGATCAAATGATTATTATAAGTTATTTCTGTTCTTTTTGCCTCCATGTTGCTGGTGACACAAAATTATGGGAAACTTCTCAAACAACTCAGTTTGTAGTGTGGTCCTGGAAAATCTCCGAGTGCAGACAACTCTCCCACTTTAACTCAACAACAGGACATCCCAACTCCTTTGACATCAATGTGTAAAATGAAGGGGCGGGGCTGAGGCAAAGGGGTGAACTGGGATTATTCTCTTGCTCACATTGTGGACTGTGATTAACGCTGATTAACCATCATCATCTCTGTAATAAACCAGAAATCACAGAGTTGGGAGAAAACTGATACAATATGAAAAAGTCAGTGGCATGATTATGTTTCTGTTAGTACGTCCACTTGTAAAAATTTCAGAAAAAATAATCAGCTATTTTGATCACCTGGTATTTGTTTGGACAAGGACAAAACAAGCTCAAAGAAATGACAAAGAAAAAATAAATGTGTTTTTCTTCCATTTCTGTTCATCAGTCACATTTGAAGACCTCACCTTGGACTTTGAAAAGCAGGATTTTTCTCTGTTTTTGATATTTAATAATCAGTTGATAATGAAAAGTTAGTTAAAGCCTTGCTGCATTTATTGTGGGTCCTTTGTACAATCATCAGCAGAGATAAAAGTGCCACTAAAACCTCTGCTTTATTCACACCTTGTGCATTCATCCTGAATCTAGCAACTCTCTCAGATTTTCACATGTGAAACAAATTTACAACCATAAATGCTTAATTAACGAGCTGCTATTTTTTGGGCCTGTGTGGTAGCAAACAGCCCATCTGGTGTCACAATCCTCAAGGTTGGAGCAGAATATAAATCTGGTGAAATTCACATCGGCTCCTGCAGCTCATTTGCTCGTATTTTGTCACATTGCCTACTTGCTGTTTCTGAAACAAATCTGCCCCACTGAGAAAAATGGATTTAGGGAAGTCTGGTGAGAATATTACTCTGTGGGAGAATCAAACTGAACAGCCAACAGGTGTTGTTCAAATAAAAGCAGCATCAGGTTTGATCATGTGTTTCTGGCAGAAAGAAAGATAAGCCTCAAAAAGAGACCGTCTCTCACAGCAGGGCTGAGCCATGCATCTTTAGACACATACACACTCACACACACACACACACACACCTACACACACATAAAGGCAGAAATTCTCCCATATTTTTCTTTCCCCTCCGTAGCTTCTGTTTCATATGAATCCACATACATACACACACATACAGCTGTATTAAAATGATGTCCTAGCACGGTGCTCTCCTCTCCATCTTAGTGATGGTTTCATTTTTATCTCTGTTCTGGTGATTTATAGCGCCAACTGGCTGCTATTAGTTAGCTTAAAAAATGGCAGTGCACTGAGGAATACCGGCTTTGATTGGACCAGACATGTTCCTCACGTCCAGCAGCCTCGAAAACGCAAACACATACAGAAACACACACTTACATCCAGAAACACACACTTACATCCAGTATGAACACACACTTACAGTACGAACACTCAGACACTAAGTTTTCGTCTCTCCCAGCCTCTTGTTTCTCCAACTAGAAGAACAACTTCAATCTCCACCTGAGGCATAATCCTGCTGAGCTGATGCTACACACTGAACACTGTTGCCCTCTTGTGGTGAAATAGCAACATTCACTCATAACAGAGCAATTTCCAACTTCAATATCTGGACATTTGGAGCTATTTGATTGCACAACTGATACACACAAAATAATCAAACACACCACAGTCAGCCACTACACTGCAGCGTCTCCAAAACCCAGGCACTAGACGTGCTGCACTGGAAAACAGACCACGCCCCCTGAAGGCTGTAGCCAACGCCAAAAACAAACCTCCAGTCCAGCCACTCCACACATTTGTTTGTTGTCACCTAGCAACCGAACTGAAGTGATGTTCACTGACATGCTGTAAAAACCATAACACAGTAAGAGGTTTGCAATTGAACCATCTGCAGCTCATCTAACATCAGAATCCAAATCAACAGTTTCTAGTTAATTACAAACTAATGACACTGATCCAACAAACTACTGATTACTACTACAGCTGCTGATACTCAACGTTATCTGGCAGTGATTGAACTTGGACATGACACAATAACTCTTTGTAATTTTTTTTCTAACGTTGTTTCCTTAGTGAACAACAGGACCAGCGATATGAACTCAAAGGGATGAACTTTTTCACTTCAGGTGGACTTAAGGTGAGAGCCCTGTCAGAGCCTGATATGCAACAATGACCCAAAATGTAACAACGTCCTGGATTGTTGTAATAAAACTCAAAATGTAAGAACTGGTCAATAATGTAACAAAAGTGTTGAGCCTGTGATGTAACAGAAAAATATGTAATAAAACTCAAAATGTAAGAAGTTGTTACATTTTAGGCAAAGTTTTACTTTTTGTGCTCAACATTTGTGACATTATTGACCAGTTGTTATATTTTGGGTGTTGTTACATTTTTTTGTTACATTTTGGGCTCAGAACATTTGTTACATTATCAACCAGGTATTACATTTCAGGTTTTATTAAAATTTTTTAGAACATGTCAGGTCATTGTTACATATTTGGCTCCAACAAGCCCATAAAAGGGCATCACTTCTGTACAGACCAATCAGCATTCAGGTTGTAAAGGTCAGTGAGTAGCCAGGAGCAGCTGCAGTATGGGACAGTGATCAAACTCCTGCACTCATTTAGGTTTTTATTTAATTCCTCGTGAGCAGAACAGATTTTCGACCCAACACTAGAAATGAATGAGATCATTTCAGTTGTCAGTTAAACGATGACGACAGTCTCTCCACTTCAGGCTGAACAGTGATACATCTACATGAGAATCTTGCCTATTGCAGCTTCAAATATCCTCTAGGTCACTGTTGTTGTTCAGCAATCTGGACATTTTCAGTCATGATTTATTTCTTTTTGCCTGAAGACTTTTTTCTTCTGCTCAACCCTCCACAAGGCTTTCCTACAAAGGCAGTTTTACCCCTCAGTGTGGCGGTGACAGTAAAATCTGGCTCCACAGGACTTCATATAAAGCCACCGCCATGTAACAAGCTTGACCTTGTATTTACCTGCACATTACATTGTATTTTATGCTCTCCTCTTTGTCTGCCCTGTTGTAATTACTGCATATTGGTATGTTGATCAGCCTGTTTATCTGGCTCTGCTTCTGCCTCCCTGCCCACCGTATTACAGTATCTGTTTGTTCTGCCAGTCCATCTGTCTCTCTGTATCAGTGCAAGGCCTATAAGCTATAAATGTGCAGTCCACCCAATAAAAAGGGCTCTATTAAATACAGCCTCAAGAGAGTAAAAAGCCCTAAATCTTCAAAAGCTGCCCGTCACTGCCCACCAAGGTCACAGGAGCTTGTCGCACGTGCATGGGTAAAGCTTGTCTGTCACTGTCCTGCAAGGTGACTGCTCGCTCCTAATCAGGCAGACTGGGCGGGAAAGAGAAAAACAAGGTGAGGAAGAGGTGCATGAGGAGGATGTAAAGAGGAAAAACAGCTGCAGGAATAACGAGGAAAAATGACTGTTTCAAATACTCCCTGGCTCGTGTTCAGCGTGGAAAACAAACAAAAAAATTAAAAATGTGCTTTTCTTCTTGTTTAATATTTTTGTTTTCAACATTTTTATAAACACTTGACCTCCTACCTTCTTCTTTTACATTTTGAAGTATCTATTGATATTAATTAGGGCTGCACCGATTATTCGACATAATCGATTACGTCGATTATAAAAATTCATCGACGCGGAAATTCAAGAGTGGATGCGTCGTATTATTGTTTTTGTCATTGGTAAAATCAAATACCAGCCGGGAAAAAGTCATCTGTACTTGCAGTTCCCCACAGGAAGCGGTGGGGGCAGTATCGCTCCCACTATTTACGTTATTGACAGAAACAGGAAGAAGAAGAAGCGGAAGCACGACAGCGACAAGCGGCAGAATCAACCAATAAAGAGGGAAGATGCAAAACAGCACGGCTTTTTGATTTTTACGTTTATTTCCAGAAGGCTAAATATCACGTTGGTCCTCTCCATGGGAAATGTGAGTACACAAAAACCAAGACGGACAGTCGACCCACACAAAGTATTACACACACTCTGCAGGAAGGAGTCTTCACTGAAGCACTTCCTGTTTAAAATACCACATTAACAGGAAGCATACGTTAGTCGGGGATTCTGCTAGCACTTAAGCTAACCCGTCGTCCAGCTTGTGACAAACCACCCTCGTGCAAATTTTTATTGTTTGACAGCGCTATTTATTACTGCACCTTAACAAGCATTAGTTATCCAATTATTCAATTAGTCGATGGAATAATCAATAGATTATTCGATTACTTGTGCACTGAGACGGACATCAGATGGATGTTTGAAGACAAATGGACACCTCAAAATATGACCACGGAGAGGATCTTCTTGCAAGAAAATGCTCAATAATGTACTGCAGACCAAAGTATGCAAATGATTTCTTGCATAACAGTAAATTTGAGTGGAGTGAATTTTGCTCCAAAGATAATATGCGTTCTCCCCTCAAGTAAAGTCTCATATTGTACGATGTGAGCTAATGTTCTTTAGCGAGGGTCCATGTGATGGACAGACGTGGCAATTATAATAATGAAAGGCTCTTCGGAGGACTCCAGCTCCTCCATCCTGAATCCACTGACGTTGCCCCAAGTGGGCCGCCAAACATGGGAGAATAATTCATTTTTATTATCAGGTACCAAAAGGGGGTAGTAAAGGTGTGCGCTTCGAAGATTCACTTTATGTCTTTATTTTATGAGATGGCACCGCGGGGACACCGGTACACAGCCTAATGAAGAAAAATGCAAATGAAATATAGGATAAGTGTGAAAGGAAGTAAAAGTTTTGATTGGACGCAACAGAAACCTCCTGACAAGTTTGGAAATTTGACACCACAGTCACTTCACAGTGTTTTCGAATGTAGCACCGCTGAGGAATATGCTAATTTCAGTATAAATTGGCTCAGAGAAACATCATAGATTGTTTTTCTAATCTGTTCTGCAAGAAAACCATTGTGCCAACCCCAGGTCACATTATATCTTAATTTGGCTGCGTGACAGAATCACATTACTGAGGAAGTTGGGAGCAGGCATAGGCGAAAGGGGGGAACGAGCAGACAGATTTAAGATTTCCCATTATATGTGGAGTTTATCATCTCTTTAGCCGGCCCTTAAAAGATGGCTTAAAACGCTACAACATATCTCATCCATGATTGCATCTGGGAAACAGGACTATTTTATAGCCCACGGTAAAGTAATGATAATTAAAAAGACTCATCTGAAGGACCGTAATGAACAAACGTTGCAGTTTATTGGTAAAAAATGCCGAGGTACTGATTTGTATTTATATTCTATGACTTCACAGAGTACTTAAATTTGTCCTCAAGTGCCAGGTGAAGTTAATTTTTGCTTGTCTGTGCTTGTGTTTTATTTGTCTGCTTTATGTTTAATGGGCCAAATGTGCCTTTGATGAACTATTATTACAATTAATCTCAATTAAAAGCGAAAAAGTACTCACATTATTTCACATTACATTGTGTTAAAAGTTAATTTCACATGGAAATACTTTTTTTTTTCCTGCACAAAGCTACCATCAAATACCTATTAGGACAAAATGAGACTTTTTTGCAAATTTTAGGCTTTTACAAAGTTTGCAACGAGGCCTGAATAATTCTTCGCAGCAACAACTGTGAGCACATTCATTCAAATTCAACAATAGATGAGTTCCTAAAGTATCAATGTCAGAGGACTTGCCCTTGAGTAAACATGGGTGGGCGGTGGGGCTGCTTTCAGAAAATGTAAATCTCCAAGGGAGAGAAAATAATCTGTCAGGGAAACTGACCTTTTAAGTGTTTAACTTTAAAAACAGATGACAGTTTGTAATTTCCTCCTCAAAACCCAGACGCATTAAGACATTAAGCGACGTAAAGCTGAAAAACTCACAGACTAATAAGTGGCTGTCAGAGTAAAAACCAAACATTAAGCAGAGGAGAAGATGCTGTTTTGTTAAAGATGCTAATGGAGGCCAGTTTTGTAAGCAATGAGCATTCCTGGTTTTAAAACACAGGCGTTGCCATTCCTCATGATAGTAATTAATTAGCCGTTTATTTGAAGGTGATCCGCGCTCTCGGGCTCCCTCGTTGATCAGCCTCCTTAATTTGTTCTTTGGAGAATGTGACGATATCGGGGTACGTGATTAGCTAGCTAATATCATCCAATCGACCACAACTTGTTATAAAAATATAAATATGTGGTGTGTTGCTTGGTGTGGTTGGGTTGTGCATCAGTTTCACCAGATGTTTTTTCTTCCACGGGTGCAGGAAGTAGAGCTCCACCAATCCCAGTGGTTTGGTCCCTTCCTGTGCACAAGTGCTTTTAAGACACAAAACATAAATTGCTCCTTTAGGTGAAGAAAGCAATTTGCAATATAGCCCTCAGCTCATGGTGTTCTGAGTGGAAAGGGGTGAACGGGAGGCAAGCTGTGAAGCACTTTGGATAAAAAGCACCACATAAATGAAGTTATTTGCCATTTGGCATCTCGCAGGTGGACCACACATCTGAAGAGCTGCTGGGTTAGAAGAGGGCAGCTGAAATCTAGCAGCATGTCGCAATCATAGACAGAAATATACAGAAATGGACACACTCCAAAATACAAATGATTTCTTCACAAGTCTGATGGCATTAAGTAAAGTCAGCTCTTCTTCTCAGTGATCTGGTCCGTCTGAAAATCCTTTCATCATTAGGTAGATATTAGACTCATTCACTGGTGAACTCCAGTCTCATCCACCTTGGACAGTGTCCTCAGGTTCAAGGGTCAGACCCGCCTCCTCACTCTTCCCTTCATATCCAAATATGGTCACTTCTACCTCCACAAAAGAAACACTATGACAGCATTTAAAAAGTGAGTCGAAACAAACCAATGGGTGATGTCACATTAGCTTTATCCATTTTTTATCCATTTCACCACCCGAGCCTCCAAATTTCCACCTGGACTTTTTATGCTTATTTTGATTTCAGATTCAACATGCAGAATCTAATATCCATGTGCAACTGCAGTATTTTTGTTCACTAAAACTCTAAAATCAAATTCTGTTTTTCTGCAGTTCTTGCTTCATCGTCACTGTTATTACACTTACAACATGTACTATATTATAAAGGGACCACTTTGTCGGCTCCTGGGAGACACGCAAGTGAAATTACCATAATGACACCATATTCACTGTAAAGTGCAACGTCTCAGCTCTCAGGAACTGTTCTGAATGTGCAAACTGTGACATAATTACGGTAATCAAAACATATCAAAGGTTATTAAAGGGTTAAGTAGATAACGGGCTTAGGGGTGTTATTAATTTGATTGACAGGTCTGGTATCCAATGAGACGACTTGAGCTCGAGTCTCATACACATGAGTTCATGAGGGAGACCAGTGGTGCCCAACACCGGTCCTTGAGAGCCCCTATCCTGCATGTTTTAGATGTGTCCCTCTTCCAACACCTGATTCAAATGATCAGCTCATCATCAAGCTCTGCAGAAGCCTGATAATGATCCTGATCTTAGTCCTGAGGACCAGGGTTGGGCCCCCCTGGGTTAGACCCACCCCCTCACTCCTCCCTTCATATCCAAATATGGTCACTTCTGTCTCCAAAATCCAACATGGAGACGTTCAAATGCCCACCAATGGGTGATCTTCACTTCATCCATTGTATTTACAGTCTATGATCACAGTAGACCTTTCTGTTGGCTCGGTCCAACAAAATCCCCCGGCTAATTTTAAGGCAGGCAGAAAAAAATACTTCCATTCAGAATTCATGCATTATGTATACTGACTGAAAAACCCAGTATTTTCCATGTAGAGATACATCCTCCTAACTGCACGTCTCCGTTCCAATCTTTTTAATGGTCCTAGCTTGCAACAGTAACGATGATGGCAGACTCATTGAAGTTTACTATCAGAGATGACACCGAACATCCAGAGAATACATGATATCAGTCGGTGAGTGCACGTATAACGACTAAAAAAAAAAAAAAAAAACTTTCCATTTCAGAGCAGTCTGTCTAATTACATAAACCATCCAACTGCCCCGATCCATCTGGCACAGGTCAGTGTAGCTGACTGTTCTCCAGCCTGCACAAAACTCCTGCAGCTGCAGACCGCCAACACATTATCTGCTGGGTGTGAATATATCTTTGGGGCAACATATCAGGATTTTTATTTAAACGGATATGGGTCAGCCGGTTGCCAGCGTCGTTACGATGAGGCCCCTCTTGTCAGGAAACACTGCAATACATTCACAACAGCTGACCCCTCCACTTCCTGTCAGCTCAGCTGCTACACACACTCCACTAAATGCTGGTGAATGAATGCACCTCAACAGGTTCTCCTTTCTATTCTTGCCTGTGTAGTATTTCAGTCAACTATTTACCCTGTTGGCACACACTTCCTGCAAATGTCCTAGCTGTTGTGCAGCCTCCCTCCTGCTCTCAGTGTGTATACCTGTGCAACATGTGCCACAGTGTATAAAAAGATTGTCACATTTGACACCTCAATGTTCCTGTGTGCACTGTTAAAGGTGTAAAATCACTTCCTGTCTCCCTCGGTCTCTGTGTGGGACAGCTGCAGAGCGACCTACAGCATCTGGAAACACCTGACATCACTGTTCCTCCAGTTGTTGAAGTTAATGATGAATAATCTAAAGAGAGGAAGCTTTACACTGAAGCTGTGAGTAGACTCTAAAGGAAGGCAGTTAATTAGAAAGATGGAAACACCTCAGAAATGAATCCTACTGCAGTCCTGCCTGTTCATCAATCTGTCCATCCGCACCGTAGCCTTGAAAAGAGTGTGATGAATCATCGACATAGCAGGAGCCTCCAAGGCCGTTGTCTGGATAAAACAACGAACTGTATTCACTAAAAGAAATGTTCATTCAACTGCTATTTACACTGACCTATTCTGGAAATACAATAAAGACAATAAAGAAGGTAGAGAAGACTGTGAAGTGGAGTGAAGTTACGAATGTGGATATTTAGGCTTTTATAAATAGTAACAGTGTTTTGGTGTGGGAACCACTGTACGGAAAAATGGATGAAGCAACAAGGCCAATGTGTACAAATAAGTGTAATACCACTAATTGCCACTAGATTCTGTCTCCACAAACTAGGAGTTAGGGGTGGGGTTAGTCTGATTGGCAGGTGGTCCATCTGAAAATCATTACATCATTAAGTAGATATTAGGCTTCAGAAAACGGAAGATATGGAGGCGTGGTTAGATTTTGGTTGACAGATCTGGCCTCCAGTGGTTTACAGGTACCGTATTTTCCAGACTATAAACTGCGACTTTTTTCTGACGCTTTGAACTTAAACACCGGTGTTTCTCATGTATCGGCGGCATGAAACTTGTTGGCTTTTTACAAGCTAGCAAGCTCCGTGCCGCCGATACATTCAGCGTCATCACATCAGACCCGGTCAGAGTGGACCACATGAAACTGTTGGAATAAATTCAATAGCAGCTTATAGACAGGTGCGCTCATTAGTCCGGAAAATACGGTAAGTATGCCTTGAATGCCTTAATGTAATTTTACTGTGAACATTTTACAGTCTCCATAATGGTGCGCTGTCTTGGCCAAGTCTCCTTCGCAAAAGAGAATTTTTAATCTCAAGGGACTTTCTGGTAAAACAGTGAACCAGTGCTGGCATGTATGGTTGGTTAGTTTATTGGTGAGAGGACAGAGGTAGGAGAAAAAACAATAGTTGAACACAGAACTGTCTGAAGATCCTGCCTCCTATCACAGCAATGAGTTGGATGTAAGAAGAGAGCTTTTACTATGACTTTCAGTGAGTTATTGAAAAAAAATATAGAATGTAGAGTATTCTTAATTATTCTTTAAAAAGGACAGAATTCTTATTACTTCAGGGCTGTTATTATGTAGAGAAGTTATTTCATAAAATATGCTGTTGTCCAGCACAGAGACTTTTATGACCCTACTACTGCAAGAGGCACAACAGATTTACAGCATCGTGAAACTTAGAGGCAAGAAATGTTAACAGACATTTTAAATTTCACATCCATCGTTGCTGAACTAACAAGACAGAAGTTAGAGGCCATGACAGCAAAGACAACCTATTTAAAAGTTTGTAACTAATGTAATGTCAGATACAGGGAGTTATTTTTAGTTTATAAAATCAATTGTGTTTGATTTCATATTTGAGTAAAATTAGTTTTATTTTCTCCCCAGATCACAAGCTCCCACCACACCTTTGACATTACTTGCAGTTCTCAAAAATAAGAACAAAAAAAAAAAAGCATGGTTTACACACTGATGGTGAATTATTAGAGATATCAGGAAAAAGCCAGATGCAGTACTGGTACCTGTGAATGAAGCCCATGGAGTGGATGCCGTCCAGGGCCAGCACCACCTCAGCTGTGTAAAAGCGAGCCCACTTCTCTGGGACGTCATAGTTGCTCATCAAGTTGACCAAGTCGCCACCGGGCATGTACTCCATCACCATGTAGAGGTAGCGATCGTCTTGGAAAGCGAAAAAGAGCTGGAAGAGTGGAAGATAGTGGTTAGGTTCATCCATGTGTGATGTGGACAAGAAACATCATGGGGTCAGTGGATGTTAGATGTTTCTCTGTCACAGCTTACCTGCACTACCCATGAACTGTTGGCAAAAGCCATGATGTCCCTCTCCTCCCAGAAGAAAGCAGAGTCCGACCTCTTGATCATCTCAAACTTGCTCAGCAGCTTCATTGCATATACTTTGCATGTGGCTCTGTGTCTTACCTAAAAAAAAGATGAGGTGGTGTCGATTAAGTCGAGACTTATTCAACCACGATCATTTTGAGTATTTGTTAAAATGTTTTTTGACACTGTACCATTCAAAATAAGACAAAAAATAATAACACTCTTACCAACTGCACCTCTCCAAACGCTCCCCTCCCAATAACTTTAACCACCTCATAGTCCTCCGCTTTCATCCGTAGATCACGAATTTTACTAATGGTTTCTTTGTCTGGAAAAAACAAGAAAAAATGGTTATTTGTGAACAGCAACTGCTCAACTATTGACCTGTAAGTAGGCCTGTCACGATAACAAATTTTGCTGGACGATAAATTGCCCCAAAAATCATTGCGATAAACGATAATATTGCCGTTTTGATACAATTTTTCAACTATAATAATAACAATAATAATGGTATAATAATGCAAGTACACCCTTTTGAAGATAAATAAACTTTCACTCTTTTATGTTGTTGTACAGTAATTGCCGTTTGTGACACAGTTTTCCCTGGCAATTCGTACCGCCAGTCAAATGTTTGTAACATTTATCGAAATGCCGGCTTTACGATGGTGTTAAAGGGCTGCATCTCTTTAGCGATGTAGCGAACTACACCGTCTGTGAGTGCGCACCACTTGGCACTATCACATTTCTACTTAGTTTGCTTCATAAACGCCCCAGTGTTGGTGGACTGTCGGGAAGATGTTGACGGCCCCTCTGCCTCATTTGCGCTTTTCCTCCGACGTGAGCTCTCGCTACAACCTCTGTCAGCTGTTCACTGACCGGGCGCTCAGAGCGCACGTTTTTTTCGGCGGACCTTTTCAAATAAAATGTTAACGTTGCACTAAAGCGCTGTTATTGTACATTAAACCGATCTATTTAGTGGTTTTCCC
>OOFC01050881.1:0-10777 GCA_900323345.1 Pseudochromis fuscus | reverse complement strand
GAGAAGCCGTTCGCCTGCGCCCACTGCGGCAAAGCCTTCGCTGACCGCTCCAACCTGCGCGCCCACATGCAGACGCACTCGGCCTTCAAGCACTACTCCTGCAAACGCTGCCACAAAAGCTTCGCGCTCAAGTCCTACCTGAACAAGCACTACGAGTCAGCCTGCTTCAAAGGGCCCCACGCAGAGGATGACTACAGCTCCGAGGACTGAGACAGAAACATCCACTCTTTTCTTTTGTGATCTCCACACTTTTTAACAGAGAAGAGCTCCTCAGGCTCGCCACATGCATGCATCATAACCCTGCCTTTTGATATAAGCAATAACCTCACTCTCAATTCTTCAGGAATCATGTCTGTAGATAAATTCATCGAAAAGTGTTGACGACAAATGTAAAAATATTTTATATTCTTTTTTATAAATTGAATTTGAATAATTTACATGTCAGTATTATTTTATATGACACCTAGCTCTTAATTTACCTCAAACTGTAATTGTTAGTTTCAAAAATGTATTTGTGTATTTAATAATTTATTGAACTATTTATTTGCCAATTTTGAAGATTATTTATTTATTATTGGTTGATGTATTTATGAATTTGACATGGAAGCCATGAATTGCATTTGTTGAGAACAAAAGCCAAAATATATTCTGACATACTATATTTCTCTGTCTGATCAATTTGGTGATGACAATAAAAACCAATGAATTGAATATTTACTGAAACTCACAAGTTTATTGAAAGCTCTTTGCAGAACTGACATTGTTACATGTTCCTGCCTCAACAGTGATACACTCACATTAATGCAGCAAACAGTCACTGCTGTCAGTGATGAGTGTTTTTCATGTTCGGACTCAAGTCCATCTCTGACTGATCACAGACTGTTTATAGAAATGGACGAAGTGAGTGTGACATCACCCGTTGGTTTGTGGACTCACACTTTGAAGCCAGGAGTTTGGTATTTGAATGTGTTGGTCATTTGGAGCCAGAAGTGGCCATATTTGGATATAAAGGGAGGAGTGAGGAGGCGGGTCTGACCCTTGAACCTGACGTCACTGTCCAGTGTGCATGAAACTCGAGTTCAGTGCTGGACTCCTTAGAGACCAGACCTGTCAATCAAAGTAACCACGCCCCTAAATCTTCCTCTTCTCTCAGCCTAATATCTCCTTAATGATGAAATGATTTTCAGATGGACCTCCAGACCTCTGACAAGAAAAGCTGACTTTAGTTAATGCAACCAGAAAGACTTTCAAGTCAATCAGAATCAGAGTTTTTTGAGCCTTCTTCTAGTGGCCATCAGGAGTATTGCACATTTTTGCACTTCAACGTTGGCCTCATGTTTGAGGCCCGCTTGCTTCGTCCCTTTCTGTGTACAGTCTATGGGATGAGGCCGAACTCAAAAAGAAGGCCGACAGGATGTCACACCTGGTTCTGTAGCTTACACTGACTCTACAGTGGTACGTAGATCAGGTGTACTTGGATGTTGACCACATCTGGTGTGAAACCTACCTGCACCAAACATTAACATCACATTTTCAAACAGGATCACTACGTCCTGAATGTTTACTGAATATTTGGTTAGAAGAAAGTATAAAACGATCAATCATCCAACCATCCATCTTCTATACCTGCTTCTCCACACTTGGGTCACAGGGGTCTGCTGGAGCCTATCCCAGCTGTCATCGGGCAGGAGGCAGGGTACACCCTGGACAGGTTGCCAGCCTATCGCAGGGCTAACATATAGACAAACAACCATTCACACTCACACCTATGGTCAATTTAGTTTGATCAATTCACCTAACAAGCATGTCTTTGGATTGTGGGAGGAAGCTGGAGTACCTGGAGAAAACCCACCATGCACAGGGAGAACATGCAAACTCCAAACAGAAAGGCCTGAGCCGAGATTCAAACCCCGAACTTTGTTGCTGTGAAGCACAAGTGTTAACCACTGTACCACTGTGCTGCCCAACAATCAATCAATCAGAATTAATAAAATTCCAGTGATCAGCGAAATACATGAATAACTTCATGGAAGAGTTTACTACAGACCCACTGAGACATGCAGGCACTTCATCATCAAACAAAACAAAACCTGTTGCTTTAACACTGGGAAAAGTAGGAAAACCTTTGCCTTGGAGTATTCTTCATAAACATGTGTTCAAAAAATGTTTGTGTTTTACTGTCAGAACAGAGAGGTTTAAAATAAAGAGTGATTCCAACACCTCACACTGAGTCCATATTACCAAGCAAGAAAGATTAGAAAAGTCATGCACCAGAAATGTGTTGCTTTTCTTTGCCTTACCCCACAACCACTAAGACTCATCTCACTGCATCTCTGAGAAGCTTCAACCCACAGACTGAATCAAACAGGAAGCAGCTGCAGCTTCGGCCTGGTTTTTAGTGGACCATGTCCTTCAGATGGTCTGACCCAGGGACTCAACAGAGGTGTGAAAACAAAGTTCCATCACTGCAGTACTCCTAATGACCAGCAGAGGGGGCAAACATATAAACACTGCACAGCCGCAGGCTGTCCTCCACAGTGCTGGGAGGCTCAGGACTGTGCACTCACAAAAATGGAGTGCTGGGTCAGACAATACAGAGGACAGTCAGAAACCGGGCCTGTGCAGCAGGCTGGGTCAGCAGTGACCATACTGCCCTGCTTCAACACCTTGGAGGTTCCTCCGGAGCTAATCTGTGGCCCTTCACTATGCAGCAGTGCAGGATGACCACAGGATGTGCTCCGGGTCAGGTGTCATGAGAACTGGGCTGCTGGTCCAGACCAGACAGGGCTGAGCCCTCGGTGGCCCCTCGAGGGAAACGCAAGTATGTGTCTCAACAGGCCGCGGGCTGGAGCTATTTTCAGACACAATGGCCCCCGTTCAAAACACGTATTCATGTCTTTATGGATGTGTGCATGTGTATGTACACACACTACAACTGAACCTGATGGGAAAATAAAACTACATCATCACTCCCAGAGCAGTGTGGGCCACACGATCAACTCCAGCCTGAAACTGTAGTAGTGTGACAGATGTTTATTTCCCCAGATATCCAACCTCCCTGAGACTCCAGCAATCAGTGTTTTCAGTCAGTGGTGTGTGTGCTGCACATCAGGACAGTCTCACAGAGAATTATCACCACCTGTCTCACAGATCTGAAGTGTCACTGTCACTGTGTTTCGTCTTGAAGTTGTACATTTACTGTGTAGTTCAGTATCACTTTCATCAGCTTCATTTCCAAATTACTCAGAATATGATCCATTAGAAAAAAGTCATCACATTAATTTTTGGCAGTGCTTTAGAGTCTTAATGCAACTTTTCAGATTGTAATATTTTGCAGTGAATAGTGAACCTGCACAGTACACACCAATACATGCATGTTGGTTCTGGAGAACCAGATGTAAAGTTATGGAATAAAAGGATAACAATTTGAGATTGTTACAAAGACCTTATACTGCGGGTACTTTTGATTCGCCACTCTATTACATAAATACTCTACTATCAGTAGTAGTAGTAGTAGTAGTAGTAGTAGTACAGTACAAAATCCAGATGCTGCATATTTTAAGGCAGTAAAATCAAAGCAGATTGTTTTCTGTGAGGTAGAGACAGCTCCTGTCATGATCCTGTATTTTGTCGTTGTGTCTTGTTTTATTTTCTGTCTTTGTTCTTCATCCCCTCTAATTACCTGCTCTGACCCACTTCGTCTCACCTGTTCTCCCTCCGCTCATCAGTCTCTGTCTCAGACACACTCCCTGACCCCATCCTTGTCCTCTGTTGTCCTTTGTGTTCCTGTGACTTTGTCCCATTTCTGAGCTTCTCCTGTGTTCTCCTTCTTTGCAGCAGTTTGACCAGTTTTTTTTTTTCCATGTGATGGACTTCCTCACATCACGAGTCCAGTGCCAAGCGTCGGATGGGAAGCACAGCGACACTGGACTGTGGAGCAGTGGAAACATGTTATGTGGAGAGACCAATCACACTTCTGTGTTTAGCAGTCAGAGGGTGAGTCTGGGTTTGGTGGATGCTGGGAGAACATCATCTCCCTGACTGTGAAGTTTGGTGGAGGAGGGGTGGTGGTATGAAGCTGTTTTTCAGGGTTTGGACTCCGCCCCTTCTCTCTGATGAAGGACAGTCTTAATGCTTCAGCACATTGTAGACGATGCTGTTTCCAGCTCTGTGGCAGCAGTTTGGGGAAGGCCCTTTTCTTTTCCAACATGACTGTGCCCCAGTGCACACAGTGAGGACAATAGAGACATGGTCTGATGAGTGTGGTGTGAAGAACCTGACTGCCCCGCACAGAGCCCTGACCTCAACACCATCGAGCATCTTTGGCATGAACTGCAATAGAGACTGTGAGCTGGGCCTTCTCGTCCAACATCAGTGTCTGACCTCAGAAATACTCAGAGTGAATGGACACAGATTCACAGAAACTCCAACATCTTGTAGAAAGCCTTTCAAGCAGAGTGGGAGCTGTTATTCCTACAAAAGGGGAACCACCTGCATATCAATGTTAATGAAGACAATGTCCTTCCAGTCCCTGTAGGTGTGATGGTCAGGCGGCCAAATACTTTTGTCCATACAGTGTATGTGCTATGATTTTTCCTACATTTGTATTTATGTCCCAGACTGTAAGGTTGCACCTCCTGGAGCTTTAAAAGCTGCAAAGAAGACTTTCAACATTTTAATCAAATTAATCAAAATGTGGTTACGAGTCACAAGTGATCAGGATGTAGGAAGGTCAGACAAGGCCATAAACAAGTGAAGTTTGCTGGTGGGGTGGACAACAGGTGAGAGTTTTTTCAGAGGACACAGTAACCACAGACTGTTTATAGAAATGGATTAAGCAAGCGTGATGTCCCAAGTTGGTTTGTGGACTCTGGTACTGGACTGGACTTTGGTATTTGAATGTGGCCATGTTGGTTGTTTGGAGCCAGAAATGATCATATATGGATATGAAGGGGGGAGCGAGGACGTCACTGACGTCACTGTCCAATGTGTATGAGACTTGACTTTGGCAACACTCACTGGAGATCAGACCTGTCAGTCAAACTAGCTACACCCCAAAATCTTCCTCTTTTTGTAGCCTTATATCTCCTTAATGATACTTGATTTTCAGGTGGACCAGCAGATCACGGAGAAGAAGAGCTGACTTCATCTAGTGACATCATAATGACTTGTGGAAACAATGTACTGACTGAGTATTTTATGATTGAAAATAACCATTTTTTAATTGAAGTCAATAGGAGCCAGCATCCAGTGGCCGACGGGAGGAAGGTGACTTTAAAATTAAATCACATCAGATTCATTAAGTGATGAAGTGAGTCTTTTGTAAGTAGGACGAATGTGTGAAAATGTCCCCTTTGCCCCTGTGTACAGTCTCTGAGAATCATCTGTGGACTATAGGATACAGTCATAAAAACAAGCAATCACGCTCTACTGTTCGTGTCGGCAAACATAAAGCCTCCAACTCCAGACAAAGGAGCAGAGCACCGCCACAGGTCAGTGCTGCTTGCCAATCAACTTGGAGGATATGAGCGCTGCGTCCTGAGCAGGCAGAATGACCTCAAGGCCAAAACGGATGGGTCTTTTTATAGCCTCCTTTATCTGATCCCAAGCCACGTCGCTTACATCATGTGAGACAAGGTTTTACAGCCAACTTGTAGATGTCTGTAGTGTGATAAACCGTGGTGACCCGCAGAGGCCCTGGCTCCGGGGTCCCAGGTGACTCTGGAGGAAGCCAACAGACGTGGGCCAGAGCTCAGCACCATGGACATTACAGGCAGCGGCGGGTTTCTCCAAAAGAGCCCTTGCGTGTGAGTCAGCTTCCTGCATCACAGAGGGGTTGACTTGATGTTCTGCCTGTTTGAGGCCTTCAAGGATCCCATGGGACATAATGACTCTTTAATTATTCAGTCCCAGGTTCAAGAAACACCTGCTTCTTTTCCACATTAGATAATAGGTGCTGCATGTATGTTTTAGCTCTGCTGTTACCTCCAGCAACTCACAGAAAAACTGTTGTTCATACATGTGGATCTCAGGACCAGTCTCTGCGCAGTGATGTCATTTCACATGGAAACACAACTTGACATCTTCAAATGTAAAATTTGTCAAGTTGAGTTTGATGTCATCTTCTGAAATGAGGTGAGGTGAGTGTGGCAGAGACCATTTGTTGAACTTTTCCTGACTCAGCGCTCCACCTGTCCCGTCTGCTCAAACTGTCGGGAGCTGTGAAAGACGATCAGGAGGGAACAGACAGGAAAAATGTGAGGGATGGGCTGAGTTTTATCTTGAGGTCACACTAAAGGTCAAATGAAAGATAATAGGGTTGCTACCGTACTGGGGGAGTTACAGTAGCTGTTCTCTGTATGAACACCGGGTCGTTTACCCGAGGAGACGTCTGGACTGATGAATGTATCGCTGAGTCATGTTCTGGATTAACTGAGGGCTGTAATGGTCACATCAGTTGGCACTGTGGCCTGATGAAGAGCAGAAACACAGAGTTTTAATAAAAGTTGAACTGATGCACTTCATTTTCAATTATTAGAAGAAGAAGAAGAACTACCTAATAAAGCAAGCTTTATTTTGTCATTGTAGCATGCTGCACACAGTACAAACACACACAGCGAAATGGCATTTCCAACCTACAAACACCACCCTATTCTGCCTCTTAAATTATGTTCATATACAAATTTGGAGGAAATGTAATTGCAACTGGAGGAAATGTTCAAATCACAAACATGTTGATGATGAACACATTAGTTTTGTTTTTCATGTGTTACCCCCACAGACTGTTTATAGAAATGGATGGAGTATGTTCGTTTCAAAAAGGAGACCGATCCAAAAGTGCAGAAAAGTGCAATACTGGCCACTAGATGCTGGCTCCTATTCACTTCAGTTCAAAAATTGTCATTTTCAATCCTGAAATATTCAGTCAATACATTTTTTTTCCACAAGTCCTTCTGATGTAATCAGATAAAGTCAACTCTTCTTCTCAAAGATCTGGTCCATCTGAAAATCATTTATCACTAGAAAAGCACTCTGAGAGCGCAGACCTCCATCAAGCACTGTTAAGGCCAATTCATACTTTCCGCGTCCGCATGAGTGCGCGAGGGTCCGCGTCACGTAAATGTCGTCATCGAACACGTCAGGAAGCTGAAAAAATGTAATCGCGTCGCCTGGGCGTGGAGGGCGCGAGCAACTGTGCATGTGTAAAAATCAGTACAAGCAACTGCAATGCGCTTGCGCCAGCATATCAACATGGACGCCTTCGAGGAGAGACTTTGTGAGGACAATCCTTCAAAAATCCTTATCCCCATCTGGACAATCCCTGAAACTTTCATCCAAATCCGTCTGTAAGTTTTTGAGTTATTTTGGAAACCAACAGACAAACAAACAGACAAACGCCGGCAAAAACATAACCTCCTTGGCGGAGGTAATTAAAGAGAAATGAGGCTGAGAGATGAGGAATATTTAGGGGTGTGACTAGTTTGATTGACAGGTCTGGTTTCTAATGAGATCAGCACTGAAGTCGAGTCATATGCACATTGGACAGTGACGTCAGGTTCAAGTGTCAGAACCGCCTCCTCACTCCTCCTTTCATATCCAAATATGGTCACTTCTGGCTCCAAACAACCAACATGGCAACCATCAAATACCAAACTCCTGGCTTCAAAATGTGAGTCCACAAACCAGCGGGTGACGCTCGCTTCGTCCACAGCATCACAGTCTATGATTATTTGGGGCTGTTCCAGGTGAACACTCTGGACACTGCAGATTCCTCCACTTCATGTACTTCACACGTTCATCAAAATAGTTTTTATGTGTCATCACAAAGTGTCTGTCACTGGTCCCATCACTCCTGTTAATGTGCTGTGTTCTATCTAATGAAGCTCCAGCACACACCCACACTCAGAGAGATAAATAGTGACGGTCCTCTGCAGCAGGCTGCAGCTGGCTGTTAGGAGGAGGCTCTTTTCACTCCAGTGCAGCTGTTTCCGATGAGTCAAACTTATCTGACTGCAGTATTTCCCAGCAAATTCCCCTCACAGGAGACACCGCAGCATTAACACCAACAGGCTCATCCTTTCGGCACTCCATACTGTGCAGCAGGGGGTAAACTGCATGGAAAACCTGCACTGACTTAGTTAAAACAAGGATTTGTATTGGTTGTTCATTTACGATAAAAACAGTTTATGAAATGATGACTTTTGTAGTGAGCTGTAAAACATGCACTTTGTCTTTGTTAGTTTTTTACTAGCTGCACAAAAACAGAGAATGGTTTGGCTTTGGGATGTTGTTTGGTGAGTGTGGAAATCTGCTGTGGAATATATTTCATCAGTGCAAAGAACGTAAACATGGATGGTCGCACGTGTCCCCTCGTACAGGTGGATAAAATCAGTTTAAAGACTCCTGAGCTGTTTTGAGTCCAGAACAGTTTGGTGATGAGCAGTTCTTGTAATGCAGAACCTGTATGAGGCTTTAAAGGGTATTTTGCCAATCAGGACGTATAATTAATGACGGCAGGAAAAGCACAGGTGGAGCTGCAACATGACTGATACCTCTCCAACCGAGAGTGAGCCAGCAGCCAGAGTGTGACAGCTCTACAACTGGCACAGACTTATTAGTATTAGATCCACCAGGGATTTTCCTGCTGAGTGTTATTAATTGAATCAATTAATTACTTTTTAGCCAACAACAAGCTGACAAACCTTCAGTCCTAAATAGTTACCTCTTCACTCCAAGAAATGATCAAGGTTTCTCTTGCAGGCTCAGACTAGAAACAAGCCTGATGTGTACACTGAGACAGAACAACAACAAGCAAAACCAACACAACACACAAAAAACCCTGCAGCGATTCCCGACCTGGAGTACTTCTACATGAGCCTGGGAACATGTGGGGAGATGAAAAAAGAAAAGAAAAGAAAAAAGAAATGTAATTTTGTGTGAACCTGAATATTGAGCCACAAATTAACAAAATAAACAACCAAAAGCTCTAAAGAAAGTAAAGGTGACGGAGGTAAATGTTAGGAGGTGGAGTTAAGAGTATGACTAAAATTATAAATCAACCAATTGAATTGGTAGGAAACCACAACATGGATGAACAGTTGAAATAGCTTAATAAAAGTATAGATAAACAAATTGGAAATCATCAGCTAGTGTAACAGGTGGAGCTGTAAACCTAAAAATACCAACAAACAGTAAGTAGCCTTTAACTGGAGTAGTGGCAAAAACATATTGATAAATGGTGAAAATTGTGAAACTACCTGAAACCTGAAACTACCAATGGTTCATAAATGACTTAAAAAAGCCACAAGTACTTTATAGAGGAGAAATAGTTCAAAATGAAACAGGAATTAGAGTTTAATCATATGTGGACACTTACGTCTATTTCTACCATAAACGTCTATTTCCACCATAGACTGTAGGTAAAAATGGATGAAGTACGTGAGGCCCAAAAATGAGGCCAGTGCAGAAGTGCAAAAAAGTGCAATACTCCCATTGGCCACTGGAGGCTGGCTCCAAAAACCTTTGGCTCCAATGTACGTCATTAAGTCATTCTGATGTCATTAGATAAAGTCAGCTCTTCCTCAGGGATCTGCTGGTCCATCTGAAAATCATTCATCATTGATCAGATATCAGGCTGAGAGAAGGGGAGGAGTTTGGGGTGTGGTTAGCTTGATTGACAGGTCTGGACTCCAATGAGACCAGCAGTGAAGTCAAGTCTCATACATATTGGATGATGTCCTCAGATTCAAGAGTCAGACCCGCCTCCTCACTCCTCCCTTCATATCCAAATATGGTCACTTCTGGCTCCAAACAACCAGTTTTTTTGGAGTCAGCATCCTTTGGTTGTCGGTTGTATTGCACTTTTTTACACTTTCCCATTGACCTCATTCTGGAAACCCATGTGCTTCATCCATCTCTATATGCAGCCTATTCAAACAGTTAAACAACAGTGAGCTGTTACATGGAGTGGTGGCTAACAGTTGAAACAGTGAGTTAAATACCACTAAATGATGAGCTACATATAATTGTTAAAAGTAAGCAAACGGCTGCAAAGGTTAAAATAGATAAAGATAAAAACGATGTTTAGTTCAAAGTTATGAATAATATTGGAAAAAAAGAAGAAGCTGCAATTACAAGATAGATGTGAAAATACGTGTCCTGAACGTTACGAACCAAACAGACCTAAATGTTGATGGTCCAACTGGATCAAAACATACCGAACAATTTAACACTTTTATATAATTAGGTGTTCAAATAAATACATCTAAACATCAGAGGTCAGCATTAGTAAAAAATATGTTTTGGGGTTTTTTTTTGTTTTTGTTTTACACCAATAAATGGGTCAATATATGACTCACTTCATGCTGGGGTCATCTAACCCAGTAAGATGGGTCATTTTTACTCCTTGTGTGGTTTTCATCTTGTATTTTATTATTTATTAGCCAGTATTTTGTGGTTTATTATATAGTTTTAACCCAATGCAGGATAAAAACAGCCCATCTTCCTTGGTCAAATTAACCCAGCTTGTAGTTAGTCCAGTATCAACCCAGTTCTGGGTAAAAACAATCCACCATTTTTTAGTGTGAGGAAGGAGCTCTCTAGTCCATCTGACTTGTGGGGAGCACCACTGAATTAGTCGTCCCTCATGATATAATACAGTAAGAAGTCGTTAGTGAACATCATTTTCACATCTTCGCTGACACACATCCCACCCACCACACACTTCATTAGGACTTTAATCACCTCAACAGGCATTTAATGGCATTCCTTTACGTTG
>OOFC01050880.1:23845-69147 GCA_900323345.1 Pseudochromis fuscus | reverse complement strand
GGTGGCGAGGGACTCAACTTACCAGAGATCTGCGGCTGCATGCCGGGCTGGTCGGAGCTCAGCAGCTGAGCCTGGATGGTCTCCACCACACGCTTGAAACGTCGGCTCGGACCTGAGGACACGCAGAGGAGGGTTGTTAGGATACAAACAGCAGCGGTGCAAGAAGTACATGTAACTAAGTACATATACTACATTTTTTTTACTTCTTTACTCCATCACATCATCATGGTAAATAACCTTTGTCCTCTCCTGTGAACTTACAGTATTTTCCAGACTATTGAGCGCACCTGTCTATAAGCCCCTATTGAATTTATTCAAACAGTTTCATGTGGTCCACTCTGACCGGGTCTGATGTGATGAGGCTAAATGTATCGGCGGCACGGAGCTTGCTAGCTTGTAAAAAGCTAACGAGCTTCGTGTCGCCGATACATGAGCCACACCGGTGTTTAAGCTGCAGGGTTCAAAGCATCGGAAAAAAGTCGCGGCTTATAGTCCGGAAAATATGGTACTTTAACCAATGAGCGGGTCTTGCTAAGTCATGAGTGAGCACCAGTAGAACTGGTTTCTGTAAAACTAGTCTTCTAGTTGGCCGGCTCAATGATGATGTCACAGCCCAGCGATCCATCCATGTGAACACATCCATCTGTTTTGTAATTGTGGGAATGGCTTTCAGGGATGTTACATAAACCTAAATGCAAAATAAGACCATTGGAGGCCAAACGGCCTCTCAGGCTCTGCTGGGAAACTGGGGGAGATCAGGTCTGCTGCTGTGCGTCTGTCTGCACATCGCAGACCCGGGGCCTCAGAGTTCAATAACACTTCAAAAACAATGTTGGTTTAAGGTATTTCCAGTAGCACAAGGTCACTTACACAACTGTACAGTAGTTTAAAGTAACAAAAAGTCGTTAAATCCAGGTCTCATTCAGTCTGCAGCTCTGGTGACCTGTGAGTCTGGATCATGAACACAGTCACTGCACTAGAGGAGTTATGTGTCATTGTGAGGCCTGTATGAGCTGTCATCTCTCTCAGTGCAAGACCTGCTGTAAACTAAGTGGTAAAATACATCAACTATACTCAGTCTGTTTTTGTACATATCATGAAATTGAAAAACTAACCATAGAGAACCCTAAAATGCAGTTTTTTAAAAAGTTGTTGGTTTTTGTTGGTTGTTGGTGTAATTTTACAGAGATGTTTGTTAATTGACAGATTTCTTGCCTAAAAACCATTTCACAACGTGACGTAACATTGTATGTAAACTGTATTATTATTGATTACTTCAGTGATTATTTGCTGTGAAGCTAATGGAAAACGGCAAAGTTCTCACTCAAATTGTGCATATCCTACAATGTTTCCTCTCAGACTTCAGTGGAAACAACAACCTTCACCCTTCCTGTCTCTCTTCAGGTAACTGGGGAGGAATATGTTCACAGCCCACGAAACTCCGTAACGGCCACACCTCCACCCTGAACACAGGTCTGGTCACGGTCCAGAACTACGGACACTTCCTGCCTTCTCGCCACGTCCAGCTCACCCTGGCCCACGAGCTCGGCCACAGCCTGGGATCTCCGGTCAGTCACTGTCCTGAAAGCAAGTTCCTCCTGAAACCAGACTCTTCTTCATGTGATTTGTACTTTTCAGGGATTCACTGTTTGACCCTTCTCAAACATGAGGGCTGTGTACTGCATGATAATTCAAAATGATGAATCCCTGTATTCACAATCTAGACTTACTTACTCTTACAAGGCAAACATGGCTGTTTGCTCTGCACCATAACAAATTGTCTGTGAATGATTCACCATTGTGAGCATCAGGGAGCTTGGCCTGTATTGACGGGTTTGTTTAATGAGGATTTTTGGCTGGGGCTCATTGAATAATCTCAAATAAGGACACGTGAGAAGCTATGATGTCACTCACTTTGTGTCCTGTGGTTATTCTTGTTTATTTTCATACCCGACAACCTGTTCCTCAACCAAAATAACAGCACACAGCTCGTGCATACACACATATGCTCACACCTCTGGACATGCGTGACGGCTGCTAACACCCTCGACCCTTCTCCCACTGCCCGAAATGCCAGCAGCGCTGCTCAGTCTCTTCTCACCCTGCCCTCTGTTATTCACATCTCCACAGACCAAAGAGTCCTCTGAGGCGTTCCTGAGGAGATTAGTTCTGCTATGTTATTCCCTGCAGGCCTTTCACAAATGAAACCACCGTGTGTTCCTGTGGAGGCCGGCCTGGCGTCCCGGCCCCTGTGACGGGCATGTCTCATCATTCCCAGGACGGATGGGCTGGCAGAGGCACATAGAGTAGATCCAATAGGAGGCTTCACCTGAGATTGATGATTGATGGTGGAGGAAAGACAGGGGTGGGCTGCTGGATGAACCTTTGGCCCACTTCTCAATCCTGTGTCAGGTCGTTGACTTTTAAAAATGAGAGCTGTACATCACTTTGCAGATCATGGGAGAGATAAACTGAAGTTAGAAGAGAACTTTACATGAAACATGAGCTCGATGTCTTCTGCAACAAGACCTGCAAAGACGACATTTTAACCACTGTGAAGCTACAGGAGGTGCAGTAGGACTCACTTGTTGTTTTTGTCTCTGATGTTGAGATTGTTGAAATCAATAAAAAAACATTTCTTTGAGCATTTTCCCTTCATTGAACAGCATCCAAACTGAAAATGTGAAGGAGAAATGGGAGGATTAGACACAGCACAGGTCCAAACAGACAGGTGTCAGGATGACATGTGGTGACTTGTGGAGTGGGTTGTTCACCATTTTGGCACCGAACAGCCCAAGAAAAAAAGTTATAACCTACAAACTGGATGCATAGGTTTTACATACTGTTTGGGTTTTGACCCATTTTCACATTTTACGACTTTTCCTCAAGTCACCCAAAAAAAATTGAAAATAGTAAAACACAATAAAATATTTTACTTTCGTACTGGTGCTATAGACTTTTGTACACTGAGGCTATGTTGGGTCAAATGTGACCGTTGTCTATTAAAGTGGATTTTAGATCCACCAGTGTGGGTCAAATCAAGAAACAGTGTTGGATTTAGGGAAACTGTGAAACTGGACATGACATGATGTATTTTTTTTAAATGGGACAGTGGCATAGACACTCCCACTGCTCTCTGAAACTTAAATTAAGGACTAATCTTCCATTTATTAAAGTCAGATAGGCTGATGATAAATTCTAAGTAGATCTGAGGTTCAAAATTTGATAAAGACTCTTATTTTGTTTGTTATTTTGACTCTTATTTAATTTTTCAATTAATTATGACAGTGAGCTACAATATGGAACTTGAACTAAACTTTTTTTGTCACATGTACAGTTGTACGTAATACAAAGCACAGTGAAATGATTTTTCTACCTGCTTCTAAAGAAAAAATACAATAACAATACAATAAATAAAATAAATATATATATCAGCTGTAATATTAATGTAGCTGAAAAAAAAATGTATAGCTATAAATTATAAATATCAAAGTTAAAACTATTAAATCCAGTGTTGCTGGAGCTTGGCCCCCAAAAAAAGCAAGAAAACTCAGGATATCTTGTCCCCTTTGTTTTCTTTCTGCTGTATCTCTCTTTTTTTTATTAAATTTATTTTTGCTTCTATATCTTTTGCACATGTAACCGTGTTTAGTCTTTCAATAAACACAACACCGGTTCATCTCCAGACTGTATCAAGGTCGTGTCACTAAAGGTGTGAAGTGCAAAGGGCAGGAAATCCACAGCATGTATATTTCCACAGTCTGCAGTGTTTTCCTCGCTGCTTTTCATAAATGCAGCAGCAGTACAGACAGTACAGTTTCAGTTTAAAGCCTGCGGTCCTGTGAGCTGACGTAAGAGAACAAAACATTTCAGTGGAAACATAATTCACATTGGCGACAGAAGATGCTGCTTCAATTTTTTTCTGTGAAACCAAATGATGACTTGATACCAAGAAATCTCAACAACAGCAACACAAATAACTATTTTAAATGAAAAAAGTACCAACATCTGCTGTGTCAGCTCCACGCCAAATCCAGAGCTGCAGATTTTGATGGATGGAGTGAAGACTATAAAATTATCACTCATTACATCCATAAAACCAATCAAGACCAGATGCAGAAATATCCACATCAAAGGTTGTTCTCGCTGCATGCATCCATGTTCGTTTTTAAGTTGATTCACTGGTCAACTAACTCATAAGAGTTTGACAGCCTGAGATGATGAGTTACAGCAGGAGGAGACCTCTGTTTTCATCCCCGGGTCATCACATGCCTGTAAAATCTTTTGACTTCTTAAAAGACTATTAAAAAATCTAACAGATAACCTTAAACTTGGCTTTTTCCTTTCAGGGTTTCAGACAAGATTTTAGTAACTGTGACAACCCATAAACAACTACTGGGATCTGCAATAAAGGGATTTAATTCCCCCATCTGTGGAAGCAAATGGTTTCAGCTTGTTTGAATCATCTGTTTCCCTCCTGCTGTTTCTGTCTGCAGCTGAATGAAAGTACAAAATCTCGGTTATTTTTGTCTCCTTCAGCACGACGAGGGTTCAAACTGCGGGAACCTCGGCTCCTCCGGCGGTAAAGGCAGGTACCTGATGTTTCCTCACGCTACAGATGAGGTGCGTGACAACAACGATAAATTCTCGCCCTGCAGCGTCAAACACATCAGCAAGATCCTGAAGCTGAAGAAGGACGACTGCTTCGTGGGTGAGGGACAAACATCAGGCGGCCTCCACCTGCATGTGGCCTGCAGCCCAAGTTTATACTGGGCTTTAGTCACTGTAAATAATTGTCTTGAGTCTGTGTGTGTGTGTGTGAGAGGAGGTTTTTGCTTGTGTGTGTTTATCTGCATGTTTGCTCATTTTTGTCAGTCAGTGATCAGCCCATCTGCGGGAACCAGATTGTAGAGGAAGGTGAGGAGTGTGATGTCGGACACAACGACACAGACCTCTGCTGCTACAGCGCTAAAGAGCCTGTGGGAGTCCAGTGTCGCCTCAAGCCCGGGAAGGTCTGCAGGTACTGCTCCGTCAGACTGGATCAGGAGGATTTAAGATCAGATGCTGCACTGGTTGCAGCTTTGTTTTGCGTGTGTGTGTGTGGCCCATAATCCTGACTGCATGTGTGTGACGGCTTCTAACTTGTGCGTCCATCAGTCCGAGTCAGGGCCTGTGTTGTGGTCAGGACTGCGAGTTCAAGCCAGCGAGCGAGACGTGCGACGAGGAGACGGACTGTCAGAAGGAGAGCGTGTGTTCGGGCCTCTCGCCGCTGTGCCCCGAGCCAGACGCCAAGGACAACCTCACCGTCTGCAGCGGTGGCACACGTGTCTGTCTGAACGGGGTGAGGCCGACACATCCACCGCACCAGAGTGTGACTCAACACGTCCAGCTCCATTACCCAGGAGGGAAAAGTTTGCAAAGTGTGCCACAATGTTGCAAACCTGAAAGAAAACATCTTGACCTCGATAGCAACAGTGGACGATACAGTCTCAGCATCAGGTTCAATAAGTAGCTGTGCTGGAGATTTTAATCGCATCACATGGTTTTGATCTGAAGAGGGTCTCAGTCGCCAAATTAATTCTTTAAAATCAGCTTCTAAAACCAGCTGATGTGACAATGGTGTTAGATGCTTGCAGGAGAAGACGACCCAAATGCACCTCATACAAGGAAATTGGTGCAATGAACTAAAGACTTTATTTCAAAAGATAAACATAAGCAATGCATAACATGGTTGCAGGGTTTTATAACCCAAGAGAAACCCAAACCAAAGTATTTTACATGACATGATCAACAAACAGGAAGGCACCACAGAGCACACAGGTAGACACACTGACCAACTGACAGTGACCAGGCAGATGCAGGTTGTATTTATAGGAGGACGGCTGATAACCACAAGGGAGACAGGTGTACAGAGTAACACAGGTGAACAGAATCAAGGCCAGACAGCCAATCAGGAAAGAAAGAGGGAAGCAAAACACCACAGACGGTTAATATAATAATACAGAAAGTCATGAAACAGGGGAGACACAGACACTGGGAACAAGAAGGAACAAAGTCGAACTATAACTAAAGACAACAGAGATGATGATGTTTGTGGACTCACAATTTGAAACCAGGAGTTTGGCATTTTAACGTCACAGTATTGGTTGTTTGGAACCAGAAATGACCATATTTGGATATGAAGGGAGGAGTGAGGAGGCGGGTCTGACCCTTGAACCTGAGGACACTAATGTCAGATAGTATAGTGATAATGTGTATGAGACTCAAGTTGAAAGTGGATCTCATTGGAGACCAGGCCTCAATCTTGTTTTTGAAGCCAAACATCTACTTAATGATCAGTTTATTTATCAGATGGACCACCAGATCAATCAGAAGAGGATTGGATTTTACTAAATATATCCAATTTAACTTCATTTATACAGCCCCAAACTCTAATCATATTACATCAAAGCACTTTACATTAAAAGATCAAAGTATTGCAACGTTGTCAAAGTAAGAAAATAGACATCAAAATGACTTGAAAGGTAAATGCGTAATGTTTTGCCTTGTTTTTGAGCCCTGGCTGTTTTGTCCATTACTATAAACAGACCATGGTTTCACCTCACTGCACTGATGTAGAAATGTACTCTATGCATGTCATTAGAGTGTGACATCACTGGGGGGCGGGGTCAGCTGAGCACATTTCCAAACACATCCACTTATAAGTGATGTCAGGTGAGGTGTGTGAAGCTCTGTTTCTCATATATTTTCTAATTATCAAATACTGCCCGTCCTGTTTCTGTATCAGCCAGGATGAATTAAAAATCTTCTCCAAGTAATCAGATGATGCTCTGTTCAGTTAATGTGCTCACAAGCTATTTTATTTGTGCACAAATGCACCATTACTGAGAAAAAATGAGATCAAATCCACGAAAACAGTGTGTTAATTCTCCATAAAAGTTCTATCTTGACCATTTTCCTCCATAAATTTAGATGATACGCTGTCGTCTGAGCAGGAGAGGAATTCATTCCAGCTGTGAATGTTGCTTCATCATACATCCTGGATACTCTCCAGATGTGCTAATGATGGTAACCTCCACTGACCTGAACCAGGAACATGGGATAGAGTGAAGGAAAAAGGCTGTGGGGGATGGAGGGTGAAAACAGATCCTAAAATAAAGGTTTGGTTATAGTTTTCAAATTAATCTAAAAACAATTGAACTGAAACAAATCACCGAAACAAATCAACAGGCAACCAGAAAACAGCCAAATAATCAGTTCCTTAAAACATGTGAAACTTCAAATTTATTTCAGGCGTTGAAATAATAAAACAAACACGTGTGAAGCAGATTATATGTGTTGGCCGAAGATGAAAACATTAAGATTCCAGTAAATATTAAGCAATTAATTCAATTTGTCAAATTATATGACGTTGTTTTCTCTCAGTGTTAAATACACGGATGTGATTTTAGGAAAACATTTACAGGAAAAATATAATACAACGCTTGTTCATCCTTAACATTTTGTCATTTGGACATGTGTGCATTTCTACCATTTAATTGTTAATTAGCACGACTGACTGGTCTGTGCCTCTCTGCAGGTCTGTGCTGAGTCTGTGTGTCTGAAGCATCAGCTGCAGCAGTGTGACTGTCCAGGAGACTCCATGAAGGAGAAATGCCACATGTGCTGCCAGCAGCCCGGTAACCACGGCCCCATGTGTCCTCCACTACACAGGAATGTGTTTACACTTTGAGTCCCAGCAAATCCGACTGTGTCAATTTGCTCTGAGGTCACCCCTCTGTATTATTGTTGTCTGTGATTTACAGTCAGTGGATGTTTTGGTCAGGGGTTCAAGATAACGCAACGTGGCAATTAAAAGACAGAAATGTTGTAATTCTAGGACTTCTGTCGAGTTTCCTGATTGGCAGGAGTTGACGGTATGAACTGTATAACTGTGTGTGTGTCTGAGATGTTGTTTGTGTGTATGTGCTGCAGATAAGCCAGAGACCTGTGCCAGCACCACCTCCTCTGTCCTGTCCCGTCACTTCCAGAGAAAAGCGTTGCCCCTGGTGGGCGGGGCTCCGTGCTCTGGTAACCGAGGATACTGCGACAAGTTCCACGTGTGTCGCCTGCTGGACGCAGACGGCCCCATCGCCAGACTGAAGAACTCCTTTCTCAATTTGGATGACTTTGACGACGTGGCGGAGTGGATGAAGGTGGTTTTACACTGTGGCCAGTTTAAAAACACAAAATCAGAAGTTCATAGCAATAAAAAGACCAACACACCCTCCTGGGAAAGTATTCAGGCTACACCTGTTTGAAGCTGACTCGCCAGATTACTGTCAATTAATTTAAACACTACCTTCAGTTTGCACCTGAGTTTAAGCCAGATCTAATACAGGGTCAGTACGTGTAAAGACCAGATTGATGATTTACAGGTGAGAAGATGTGTGTCGGCCCGTGGATGGAGCCATGCTGTTATTGGGTCGTTTGACATTAGGAGCCCAGAGAACATCTGGTGAACGTCTCTGGACCAGATGTTACAGTATATTTAGATCTGATCTGTCGCAGCCTTGTTTTGTGATCAGGGATGTTACACAAGTTGAAAAGGTGAGAGGCTGTCGAGGTGTTGGTTTAATTCAGTTGACTCATTTTGTTTGTTTAACCCCTTAAGCCCCGAGCTCTTATTTTGAAATTTCAGCGATAGAAAAATACCATAAACAAGTCTCAGGGTCCCCCAATTAGGGGACCTTGGGGTTTAAAAGGTTAATAATTTCTTAAAGAGGACCTGTTGTGCTTTTTCATGTTTGATGTTGGGTGTGGGACACGGTGGGACAGCCCGTCTCAGAAAGAGGATGAAATGAGGGACTGTGTAATGGCGCATTTACACTGGTACCTACTCACCTCGGATCGCTTGGGATTGGCCCCCTTCGGTTGCATTTACATTGCCCAGGATAGTCCTTCCTCCGTGTAGCTGGCCGTCATTCGTGACGTCATCTTTTATGCGATTCTTTCGTTCCTGCTGAATTTTCTCATCGGCGACTAATGACAGAAAGGTTTGCACCTCGTCCTGAGTCCATGGGGCAGGATTTCTAACAGATGCCATTTCTCTACTTGTTGTTATTTCAAACACGTGCACGGTTTGCTGAAGTTTTAAAAATGCCCGCGTGTTTGGGACAGATTACGTGCCGCGCAGTGATGACGCAATGATGCAGTGACGAGGTACCAAGTTCCAGGTACTTTTTTGCCAGTGTAAATACTCCAAAACCGAAGCGAAGCGAGTAGGTACCAGTGTAAATGCACCATAAATGGCTATTACAAGATAAACTATAAGATAAACTTTTTTTGAACTGTAATCGATCGAAACTACTGCAGAGGAGGTCAGTACTTTGAATATAAATCTGGAAATTGGTGTAACAGGTCCTCTTTAAGCCTATCAGAAACCTTCAGCTCACAATCGCAGATACAGTCAATGCATCCATCTCTACAAACTCACACACAGTTGGTGCACAACCTGATGAAACACTGAAAGTCCAGTGGCTGGATCTGTGTGAATCACCAAATGTTTGCTCTCTAACTACACCTCAACATGTAATATATACACAATAAAACTGACTCTAACTCATAAATTGAGCAATCAAATTCGTGATGGCTAACCTCGTCGAGAACAGCAGGTACTTGTTTTATCTAAATTTAGTGCAGTGCACTTACGAATACTCTCAATAACACAACAGCTGTCGATGATAAGGCCTGAAAGATAAACAGCGTGACTGTAAACAACACTGTTTGTTTTTGATGAAGGATACACAGTGTACATCTAATCAGGGTTTGACTGTCCAAATACTTCTTTTAGATGTTCTACTTTTTAAAAGAATCAAAGTTACTCCTCTGTGATGCAGTATTGTGACATAACAGTGGAAAAGAGGTTGTGCTGTGTATTAATTTTGCAGATTTTTTAGATTAGTTCGAATTTGTTTGTGTCTTAGTGACAGTGCACATGAGTCAGAGCTGCTGTGAGTGTTTCAGTGTTTTGTTTTTAAACTGCTCCTTGGCCAGATGTGAAATCAGAGACCATCGTGTGAGAACAGATGAAATGATTTCCTGACATTACATCCTCAGCTCAGTGTGTTTGTTTGACTTAGTGTTATTGATGTTCAGCTGCGTTCAGTGTGGCTGCCTTTGAGGTTCGGTTTCTCGTGGCGGCGTGGAGAATCAGGAATGTCCATTGGGGTTTAAGAGCACCTCATGGTTTCAGCTTTTCATTTTACTGTAGCCACAAATATCTCCTCACTTCACAAACCATTGTGTTGGTTTACTGTCAGAGATTCGATTAGGAAATGTGTAATCAGTTACACCTTTAGCAACTAAACCACAGAAATGTGTATTCGTTCTAAATAGCACATTTAAAAGATTGAACCTGTTTTGTAAATCCTCTGAGAACAACGACCAGTTTGTCAAACCAAAGCCTGTGGTTTTGTGTGACAGGCAGACAGCAGCTCTGTACTTGGGCGGCTCTTGTGAGTTGATGGAGTTGTGCACGTAAATCAAGTCTTGACATTAGTCAGTCGAGAAAAAGTGTTTTGATGATTGTTTAAGTCTCTTTGGTTGAAGCAAAAAGATCAAACACTTTCTGGTAATAGTTCCTACATGTGATGGTATGTGTGATATTCAGTCAACCACACTGAGTCATTTGTGTTTTTGACAAGTTAAATGTCACTTGTTGTATCATGTAGATGATCCACTGTTTTTTTTCTTTACTGTGTCCTTGCAGCTGTACTAAAAATGGCTGCATCATTATGAAAAATAGTAATAATACTCTTAAAGGAACAGAAAACCTGTGGTCAAAATACAGTTTGGAAGATTATGATATAAACTAAAGATTTATGTGAATATTTAAAAATAAAGCGCTCATACGACTTAGGCGCCCATCACTGAAAGTCCCTCATTATGGACGAGGCTGCCACTTTAAATGTGATGTCAGAGCATTTCAACCAATCAGAAAACACATATTGAGTTAGACTATATGGCAGCCCAGTAGTGGGGTTAAGACTTTCATACAAAAACTCTTTTGAAAATTTCTTCTTATCCTGACCCCATGTATGCAGGTTTCATTAACTGTTCCTTCAAAGTGAACCTCTATTTAAAGTCATTAATGAGTTTTTCATCTGCAGGCTCATTGGTGGGCCATCCTGATCGCCATCCTGACATTCTCCGGAGTGATGGGCTGCACCGTCTGCCTCTGTGGCCAGAAACTGGACACGAGAGACCTGGACTGACCTCTGACACTCGATCCCTGCCTCCTCTGACAATATCTCATCGTGATGACGCGCAAATTCCTTCATACGTCTGTATCTGGAGATTTGAAGTGCCACATGGAGGAGATTTCTCTGAACAGTCCTGCAGATTTCGAGCTGATCTGCAGGTGACCTGTGGAGATACACCTGCCCGACACCGCTCCTCACGCTGTTTTGTTAACTGATATGTTTGTATACGTCATTACACGTCAGCTGCTACTTTGTCATCTGCAAGCGGAGACTGTCCACCACGGTGCATGTGTTGTGGAAAAAGTGGTTAAATGTGGCTCGGTCAGATCCTGCACTGACTGACAGCTCTCTCTATTGTTGGGTTTGAACTTGAGCACCAACAACCTGAGCGTGATCGAGCGCTAATCATAGCCCTCACGACCTTCCAGTTTTCCATGGCTGTGGTGAAACTGTTTAGAGTTTGCGTCTCGAGGGATTGGATCACAAGTGGACAGCACAGATACATCTTTGTTTACCCCTGTGTAAACAAATGTCTCCACATTGTTTTCATGGAAATCACCAAAAGATCTGTTGCAAAGTTAGATACAAGAAGGTGGAAGGCAAATTTATTCATGACCTGTAGCACATGTACCAACTGTTTTGGGTGGTAGGACAAAGTCTTTTACAAGGCAAGAAGAAGGAGTTTTGTTTCTGCATTGATGATTTTTTGCTACTTGACGCATCAGGATAAACTAGCATTTCTACTACAAAAGAAACATGATCAAATGCATCCCAGACCACCTCCACATGTGGTTTGACTGATCGGATTTAACTGCGTCTTGGTGGTTGTTTACACTTGTATTTAACACTGACCACTTGTGATCCGATCCCCTGAGGCAGATCCTGCACAAACAGGGATGATTGGTGATCACATGGACTTGACCTTTGCAGTATAGATGCTGGTTCTTGCATGTTTACAAAGAAAAAGTTACTAAAGAGACAAATGTGGTTTTTGTGGATTTTATGCTAATACAGTTTGGAGGTACTTGTAGTTTCTTTGTTCATTTTTTCCATCTACTCCACAAGTAATCAGAGGGAAATATTAAACTTTTTCCTCCCCTTTTTTCAGATTGTGAGGTACATTACAGACTTACTTACAGGCTTCTGCCCCTTAGCAAAGTGTGTTCAATCAAATGCTGTGTCTGCAGTTTCCACGAGTGTCCCGACTCAGTCTATCTCTCAGGTCACCTTGACAGTCAAATGCACTGGCGTCACAATCGCAAGGACGAAACGAAAAAGACACAGCTTATTTTGGGGTAAATTTAACAATTCCTCACAATTTTATATCAAAAACAGCTGCAGGAGTTTAAACTGTTTACGTCAAATACACATTTTGCTTTGATAAGTGAAAAAAAAATGCACCAGACGCCCTTGAGATGGTAAAGAGTGAGGTGATAAAAGGAAAGAGACTAAAAGTTTATCATGTTCCTCAGTCACAGTCTTAAAATAAACTGAGACTCCAGATGAACTCCCACATTGCAGGTTTGGTTTATTAAAGAATTTACACAGTACACTGACATATTTACAAATATGTACAAAGGATTACAGAGAGGCACATTTTACAGATTAAGTTCATCCAGAGGTAAAAATATATAACTAACAGTGCTTCATACTAGACATTTTATTATCTGTAATGTATGGTATTTACATCAATTTACTATACAAGTAACTTGGTTTAGCAATCTCTTCCCGTTTTCAGTGCAAAAGTCAAACATTTCCACTTTTTTAAAGTCACAATGATTACAGTACCGATCTCTAAAGAGCTAAGGTTTAGATATTGCTCACAGAACTGGAAATGTAATTATTAAAAACGAGCATTGCACACAAGAAACTGCATTGACAAGGACAGCACACGACAGTAAAAACATTGGCCTTCGCTGTGCCTTCAACCTCACGCTGAGCATCACATACTCGTCACAAAAAAAGCCACAATAAGAGAAGAACGTCCGGCGCTTCCTGGAGGTGACGGCTCCAACGTAACACGTCAGCTCGCAGAAATGTAGCAGTACAAATGATGCAAAAGCTTCGCAAGCAACAGCTTTCACAGGTGCTTCAGTAAAAGTCACAAATTCACAGAACAATAAGCGCACACTGAGACGGCGACACAGCAAGAAAAGCGCAAAAGTTTAGAAAAAGGCAGCTTACTTCTGGCGACTGTTTACAGTAAGGCACACTGATACAGGTCCCACAGTCACGTAGAGTGCTGAGAGCCACAGTGGTGAATGCTCGGTTAGGATATGTATTAGTCTGATGACACCTGAAGGTAAATATTGTACCCTATTGCCTAAAACACCTAAAGAAATTCACCTTTAACATCACCGTCCCCTCGTTTTGTCTGGAGACGGCAGTCTGCAGAACATTCACAGTGGTTGCTTTAAATATGAAACGTAACTTGAGGTATTTTACACAATAGGACATCAGTACCTCTTGAATCGATCATCCAGTCCTCAGGCCTCTCAGTGTGCACCAGGTGCACCAAAGACTTTACTTTTAGTACAACAATGAAGTTACATGTCATAAAAACAGCTTTTTACAAGATATTATACAGTATTCACATATATATTGTTTTAAATAACATACATATTTCTGTGGATATAAACAATGTGATAAAGGTTTTGTATATTAAAGAGCTTTGCATGTGTAGAAAAGTTACAGGTGTATAAATTATCTGCTAAGTGCTGAAATGGACAGAGGGGGATTCAACAGTGTCTTTTCTTCAGGGTCAGTGGTTCCTCAGGGTTATCCTACAGACAAAACCAAGTTCAGGGTTATTCACCAGCTTTAACAGGAGTGTAATGGTAATAAGAGGAAACACAGAGGTCACCCAACTCACCTCCTCGGAGTTCGTTTGGGGTTCATCCTCCACGCATCCTTGCATTTTACAAACGTGAGCTCCTGTGTTACTCCGTGAGCGTCGGGATCTTTTACACAGAACACCAACCTGTGGGAGAAATTCACAGATATTCACAATTAGTATCTCAACCACAGCATCAAAGGTTAAACAAGTCCGACTAACAGCCATGTTTGGAGCTCTGTGAAGTTGACACTGTGCGATAAATGCTAAGAAAACAGGCTTATTATGACAATGTTCACCACATGGACTGTATGTAGAAATGGACGAACCAACCACAGCTCAATAAAAAGGTCAATGTAGAAAAAAGTGCAAAACCACCGATGGCCACTAGATGCTGGCTCCAAAATAATCATGACATCATTAAGTAGATATTAGGCTTCAAAAAGAGGAAGATTTAGAGGCGTGGTTACTTTGATGACAGGTCTGTTTTCCAATGAGAGCAGGCGTTAACTCTAGTCTCATTCGCATTGGGCAGTGTCCTCAGGTTCAAGGGTTAGACCCGCCTCCTCACTCCTCCCTTCATATCCAAATATGGTCACTTATGGGTCCAAATAAACAACATGGTGACATTCAAATGCCAAATCCTGGCTTCAAAACCATGTTAGCTTCGTCCATGCTATATACAGTCTATGGCTAATACATAATACAGCTGAATTAATTTTGTAGAAATCTGTCATGTCTGATCAACATGGGCCACATGAAAATCTGGGTAAGGTCAAGGAAAGGTCAAAGAGGAACCAGATAATTCAGTTTCACCATCTGGGGATGATGGATTCTCATGGGAATCTTACTTCTGTTGCGTCTCTCCAGCTCTGATGCGGATTTTGTGAACCTCCATGTTCGCACCGTCTGAGTCACCCGACCACCAAGAGGAAACCATCTTCAACATGCTGGAGGCAGACCAGCCATTTGTCTCCTCCCATTTAAACTTCACCATCAACAGGTCACCGATGTCTTTCTCAGTCACCAGCAGGAACGAATGCGTCTTATTTGTTGTGATTTTCTCCTTTCTGCCAAAACAAATATATATAAAAATACTTAGTGCTCCATTTATTGCCAGTGAGAGTGTTTCATTCAGCCATGGCTTGTAAAATATGCACCATAAAACACGATATAACGGTGATTTAACCACAAGTACTGAAGAGCCGACTTTGCTATGTGTGGTTATGTCACCGTTTACAGCTTCTGTCTAGTGCTGTTTTTCTTTGGCTACTGTGCGACTGTTGCAAAACAACTCATATAACTTGGAAGATGTGTCACGCTGTAGTAATTCTGTTTTATAAAGAGGGTTTTAACTCACAGCTTAAGCTCCAGGTTCTCAGCCTCTCCTTTGGTTCCATACAAAGACACAGTCAGCGAGGGCTCCAGCTCTGAATTATTCACCTTACTGGAGAAGTGGATCTTCAGCTGATAGTGGTAAACTGTGAGAAAGATCAACAGTATGCATCATTTACCAAATGCAATAAAACAGCTTTCATTTAAATTCATTGAGATTCTCTTGATCAGAGATTCTGCTGATGAAGTCCACTGACCTCTGAAAGGCATGGAGGCTCGGGTCTTGGTGTACATCTGAACGTTGCGGGCCTTGCGGACCTTGCTGATGTCGTAGCCCACCGTGTTGCAGCGGCTCTTGCGGCAGCTCAGACACATGCCGCGGTCGAACATGTCGTTGCTGCCGCACCTGTAGGCCTTGGCCGCCTCCTGCTCGTTCAGCAGGGAGTCGATGAAGAGGTGGATCGAGCGCTCGTGTTCACACTTCACCGCGTCAGTGATGGCTGAAGGAAGGATAATTTACACACCATTTAATTACAGCGCAAGAAAAACTGAGAAAAGGTGCTGTTGCCTTTGCTTACACAGCATAAAGATTTCAACAAAGCTTTTATATTTTATAGCTATTTACCAAAAATCCCAAAGTTAGCGATCTTCTCCAGGGCGCCCCTGAGGTTGCAGCCCGGCTGGAAGCTGCCTCCGTTGGGGTAAATGTCCACATGACCGACAGGCTGCTGGATCCCGATGCTGAGACCCAGGGATCCGCGAGTGAAGGTGTGGAGGACGTCCACAAAGTGAGCGTCGTCTGGGGAGAGGCGCCTGTGGGCGTGCTCGCCCTCGAAGTCAGGACCGGCAGGATCAAGACCTTCAGACACCAGAGCGTCGAGTTAAACACCTCAACAGACACCAGTTTATTTAAGATCTTGCGTCACAAGTTAGCTTTTCTTGTGTTTACCTGTTATTCTTCCAACTTTATTGGTTGCATGGCTGCCAGCAAATCCTGCAACGTGAGCCCCGAGGCTGTAGCCAATCAGGTGGAGGTTCTCCAGAGGCATGTTGGTGGTTTCCTTTGAAATGCAAGAAAACAAAGATAAACTAAGACCATCATTACACATACAGGGATATAAACCAATGACCACTTATCAACGTCGCCTTTTATTTTCTGCTGCTACAAATCAGAGGCAGGACAGTGATGGGTGCAACATTTTAGAATAAAATTTTTACTCCCACTGACCTCGATCCAGTCGATGAAGCGAGCGATCTCGTGTCCCACTGCTTTGGTTTTCTGAGCCGCGACCACATAGTGATTCTGAGCCGAGTTGAGCCAGTCCACCACGATGACGTTGGCCGTCTGCTCTCTCTCATACAGCGCTGACACCAGCTTTGGCACCCAGCTTTCAAACATACCACTCAGCTGTTGTAATGACATGGGTAACATTAAACTTACAACACGACTCAGTGTTGCAACAAGGTATTTGATAATGATGACAGCAAATGTCTGATATCTGTTCAGTGGAAACGAAGCCATCTGCAGATTAGTGTTACTTCTTCTGTACTAACTACAACATGTTGCTTCTTGCCATCATTGTTGGTTATGTGAGTTTGGCAAGACTTGGGGGCACCAGAATTTAGTGAAACACAACCAGTCACAGGTGGTTTTTTTCCAGCCCTACATGAACAAAGCTCCAGGCAGGTCACAACAGGTTGAAGCATCTCCACTCACCGTCCATCCGTGGATCACTAGGAAGGTTTTGGAGGTGCTGTTGAAGGTGCAGGCCGCCAGGGAGTCCGGTTGGCCAGGAGTGATGTAGCACAGGTCGTCATCGGGATGGGAGGGTTTACGGAGGGAGAACTTGGCGATGGTGGCGTTGCCATCATCCTTGTGGTCAAACAGGTCTTTCAGAGGGTCGAGGAAGTTACCTGATGGAGAAGATCAACACTTTAGCTGCACGGTCTGAGAGATCCTAAACATTTAGGAGGAGGAGGTCCTCTGTGTAGCTGGTTGTTTTTGTGTAAATGTCACCCAGTGTTCTGACTGGGAGGTCTGAGACGCCTGACTAGCTAAGTGAGTGACTGACTGCAATAAGCCACGGCCCCTTGGGGCCCCTCAGTAAATGAGCTTCTACCTTGGAGGAGATCAGTGCTCGGGGGTTACAGAGGTTCACTTGGTCAGGATGGAGCCCCACAGAAGCCCCTGAGGGTTTTTCCCAGCTTTGTTTCATCCACCTCACTGACTATAAGTCTCAGTGGTCCTGACACAGTCACCTGACTCAACTCAACTGGGGGTTGATCTGGATTTCAGAGCGGGGGGAGGTGGAGGCAGGAGCCACAAAGACACTCACAAGGCTACAAAGTAGAAGTTGGAGTAGTTTAGAGATTATACTGTAAATGCACATAAGTCCACTTGGATAGTTCATAATGGGATCAGTTAGTGTCCTGAGGGTCTGCACCACTTTGTGCCTCTGGTGTCCACAGTTGGTTCCGAGACTGAGGCACAAAAACGTAATCTCTAAAATAAACAGCAGCTAGTGAGAGCTGACAACTCGCCAAAAATCACAAAGACGAGTTTAGTCATACACACGTGATCCATACCATGTCGTATTGACCGGTAATGTTATTGGCAGAGGACAAACTAAACACACACACACCCTTCTCATGCAAAAGCACCGCGCGTAAAATGTAACACACTTCATTCTCACGGATGGTCCCACGGAGAAGTGTAGTGGTGTGTGTGAGAGAGAGTAAATGTGGATGAAGTTGAACTGGCAACTCACCAAAAATAGAGTCGGAGAGCTCTTCTTCCAAGGACGTCACATAGCGCACAGCTGCATTCAACACCACGAAGTACAGAAACACAACTTTCCACGCTTTCATTTCTTTCACGGCTTATTCCTTTCAGAGAAAACGTGTTGAACAGTGGACGAGGTGAATCACGGAGCGCGGCTCGACACTGGAGAATAGTCCTGCTGGAATAATCCTGCGCGTCCCGTTGCGCGCACAGCGTTGATATCTGAACCACCTTGAACTGGCTGCGTCTTAAATAGCACTTGAGAACTTCTGACAAGCCATTGGCTGCTGACCTCGGGCGGGGGATGGAAAAAATATGTGTAAATCATTAGACCGTCCTTTATGAGGAGCTGGTTGGCAGTATAGTTTCTCATTAAAGCAGCAGAATGTAGTATTTATGTATGTACATCCATTTAATGTATATTTTTACCACAACAGGCCCAACATGAGGAATTCATTAGTACTGTGTGTGGATTGTTTCATTTTTTAAAATTATTGTGTGCTTGATCTCTTTGTTAACAGTTTACTCCCTCAGAATTAAAGGTTGATTAATCAATTTAATTAAAAAAAAGTTATGGGAATGAGTGAAATTAGGCTGTATTATACAGGGAAAAACATGATTGGTGCAGAAACACACTAATCATTGGTCTACATGTTATTGCCATGTCAAATAATTATGAATATTCATTATTATAGATTATTATACCCAGCACATTCTGCACATAATTATTCTATGTGCTTCATAATCTCTAAATAATACACAAAAAGACAGTTGCAAGAAACAAGAACAAATTTTTTAAAATATATTGTTGGTATTATTTTAACTGAATTAATAAATATTCTCCCTGTGTCACTGAGGAGCTCTGAGACCTCTGGTTCAACCTGTGGTCAGTATTTACCTTCGGTCTCTGTGATGCAGGTTGGACGCAGGTCACGTGTTAATGTATGTCACCAGTCACCTACATGACCGGGTCTCTGTGACATTTTCCATCAGGACATATGGGTCCTTATGGCTGAGGACCCTTTTCACTGATCTTTAAAAGGGAACAGATCAGAGAGTGAGGGACAAACCTACATCAATTATTAATTAAAGGATCAAATATTATTTTTTAAAAGTTGAAAGATTTCAGGAATTATGTGCAAACACACACCCAAGGTGGGTTGCATTGTGGGTAATGTCAAGCTGTCCTGGGTTCTGCTGCAGTAATAACAGTAATAACGCAGGTAGTAAGTAGGTAGTAGTCACAGTGTGTGTATGTGACTTGCAGCAGTGACCCACGTGATTCAGCTTTTAGGGCAAGTTACTACATTTTTGGCAGCTCCCTCTAGAGACACAACAGCTTTTCTACACCATTGATTGTCCTTTACACCTGTAAACCTGTTCAAATCTGTTTCACTTTTTTAACTGTGGTAGTGTTACTTTGTGTACAGCCTGAGATGATATTATAGCAGTTCAAAGTGGAAAGAGAATGTATAGAGGCGAGGAAGTACATCAGCATCTTAAATACTTTTTTAAATATATGAAAATAATGTATGGGTAAAGAGCAACTATTTGATGTTAATGTGATTATATGTCTAAACTTCCTGAAAGCCATTACTCACTGTCAGTTCAGAGAGCGGCCATCATGACATCCTGACTGCACATAAGTCTGTGTGTTCACTTCTTAGCTGAATTAATTTCACTTTTAACAAACAAAAAATATGGTTGTTAGTTATAATATGAGGCCTGTTCTCTCGATTAAACTCCATCCTCCAGAGGTGATACAGTGTACACTCTTTCAGTAACTCTGAGGATTAGTAAAAATATCGTCTGTGATGATTCTCAGTCGTCCATGGTTATTCAAATAGGGGTTTGCCTCTCCATCAGTTCTCTAAATGTGTCTTCTACTTGACACTTCACACGACGCTCCAGAAGTTTCTGGGGCCAAACAAAACATCCAACAAATTTCCAGGAAGAAGGTTCCTGTTATTTTTGTTTTACTCATTTTGCTTCACTTTAACATGAATTGCTCTGAGTGGAAACAGAGGATGTTGGTTCCACTCCACCTCCCGCCTGCAAAGCATCACTGTCCAAAACTTTTCCCTTTATTGAACAATTCGGGACATTACAAAAATGCATCTTTGCAACAAACTATGGCTGTAAATGTTTGTATTTAAATGGGTGATAAGTGAAGTTTCTGGACAGTCACACACAGCTATTACATCATTTCCATTACTGCAAAACTTTGACCTTTGACCTCTCACACAGAGCATTTTACTCACCATCCAGACTGGGTAAAAATGCTGTTACATGCCAGCTGAAGGTGATGTGCTCATATTCGCTGCTGATTTGTTGCCCAGAGTTGTTGCGTGAGATGCCAAGACAAACTGGGCAGGAGGCCGACGAGGGGATGGTTGAAAAGTTACAAGCTTGTTCGTGTGAAGTTCAATTCAACAGTAAAGTTTACACAATGACACAAGAAAATAATCACCTTGTATCCAACTAACAGCTCACACTGTGACAATGACAGATTGATTCCAGTGTAATAAACATTAAGCTGAAATGTTCCCTAAAAGTTTTGGGATCATAAATCCAGTTTCTAAATACAAGTTGTTAGTTAATCTTAGTGTTGTTAAATGTGTTTACAGTAATACATTTTCTAATGTTCAGACATGGTGGCATTGTGACTCAGCTGGACTTTGACTTTGGTCCAGATTTAAATATTGCAACAATGAATTTCCATTACATTGTGTACAGACATGCATCAGTCTGTCTCCAGCCATTGCTTTGACTCTAACAAGTTCACATTTGACTGTTCAATATTTTAATTTATGATTAACATTATACCTGTTGGGCGGCATGGTGGTGCAGTGGTTAGTACTTGTGCCTCACAGCAAGAAGGTTCGGGGTTTGAATCTTGGGCCTTTCTGTCTGGAGTACTCCGGTTTCCTCCCACAGTCCAAAAACATGCTTGTTAGGTAAATTTATTAAATTAAATTGACCATAGGTGGGAGTGGGAGTGTGAATGGTTGTTTGTCTATGTGTTAGCCCTGCAATAGGCTGGCAACCTGTCCAGGGTTTACCCCGCCTCCTGCCCGATGACAGCTGGGATAGGCTCCAGGAGACCCCTGCGACCCAAGTGTGGAGAAGCAGGTATAGAAAATGACTGACTGATTATACCTGTTTAGCATATTAGCATCTGTGCGTACTTTCATGCTAACCTCACAAAGCTGCCAGCAGCAGTGTGTGGAGACTGGTTTTCTGAAAGACATTACGTGTTTGTTGACATGTTTCTGCAGAACACACAACTCTGATTTTAAAATCTCTACACTGGCTGCCTAAGGATTTTCATATTGATTTAAAAAATCTTATACTTCTTCTAGTTTATCAGACTAGTCAAATCTTCTAGTTTATTGGACGCTGCACGGCCACACACCAGACTGCACCCGAGATGTCACAAGCAGCAGGAAGTAGGACCCAAACTCAGACTTCTCAGAGATAAAAAGGTCTTTAATAAATAAAAACAAAACTGATGATGCTGCACAACAATGGCAGGAAAAAACCAAACCAAACCATAGACCAATCCACAAAGAAACTCAAAAACCCAAAATAACCAAAACTCCAAAAGGACAAAAACACAGCAGCAGTGAACAAGACAGAGGCGGGGAGTATTTGTGAGGGAGCAGTGATTGGCAGACAAGACACAGGTGAGCACAGCAGTGAGACAGGTGTGAGACAGGTGAACCATATTAGGGCCAGAAATCACACAGGAGGGAAGAGAACAAAGACAGGAAGTAATACTAAAACACAAGAACCCCTACCAAAATAAAACAGGAAAACACAGTGACACAAAAACTAAGACAAAAGCAAAGTAACATAATCACAAAAAACAAAACTACAAGGACTCATGAAGGACTAGAGATGCTTTTAGATTATGAACCAGGAAGAATACTTCAGATCGTCTTTTTGTTTAGCTGCTCCATAGCTACAACAAAATCATTTGGTGATGGTGTTTTCCAAGACCTGAGATGAACTGGAAAGATTTTAGACCTAATAACCTTCTACCCTCTAACCTTAGTCTGGATTTCATATAGGTTATTATAATAATATCAATGTTTTACATGTATTTTAATGTTGTGTTGTTGTAATCATTTTTATTTCTCCATCTTTTATTACTTACCTGCTAGTTTGTTTTGCTATTTTTGACTGTAAAGCACTTTGAATTGCAGCTGATTTGTATGAAAGGTGCGACATAAATCAAGTTTGTTTGATTGATTGATGGCTGAACATGAGTAATTATCTTTCGTTGTGGGCTGATTTGTGGTGTTTGCTGATTTGAAAAAATGAAGCCTGCTTGAGTGGACAAGTCTTCACATGATTCACCTGCAGCTTTCGGGGAAACTGCTGATTCACTACACTCTGTTTGATCTTTGTGTCAGTGTTGCTCTGCTACAAGAGGCCACGCTGCACCACGAAAGCTACGTTCCTCCTCCTCCTCCTCCTCCTCCTCCTCTTCCTCCAAAACATGTGCAAGTTGCTCCCACTGAAAAGCAGCTGGCTCCTTGAGCTGTTACCCTTCTATGTACATGATAACTTTTTCCCCGAAAAACAGTGACTGCATCTGTTTTCCCCGCTGCATTGCAGATGTGGTCGCCCTCATCTTTGCAGGGGAAAGACTCAGCCTTGGTCGGAGGAAGGTGATGAAGAAAAGACTCAATCAGACGCCAGACCTCCACAGCCGAGATTTGTTGGCTCCTGCAGAGAGGGAACTGATTCATGAAGTTTGGAGACAACAAAATGTCCTAAAGTTTGCGGAGGCCTACTTCCAAGTCCAAATCTTTCTAGGAATGGCACGTGGGCTTGTTTTGCAAAAAGACAGAAGAAGTAAACAGGTTTTTGTCATATATTTCATACACTTATTTCTTTAGGAGACACTTAACAGATAGTGACATTTATAGGAAAATATATTAGAAGCACATCTTTGAGATTTAAACAGCAAGACTTTTACGGTCTTTAAGTTTTCTTGTCCACGCTGGAGAGCCATTTTTTTTCTCTTTTTTTTAAATGTGATGTTTGATTTTGCTGTAGGATGATGCAGGAAACAAAAGAGGTTTCATAAGTCTTCTTTGTGGCTTTAACAACCACAACATTTTATCCACTGTTACTTTGTGCAGGTTGAACTTGTCCTGACTCCATTTTTACTGTCGTTGTTGTCATAATCAATACTTTATTGATTAGCTAAAGGCTGCAGATTTGCTGGTGAAACACAAAGATCTAGGACAAAGCTGCTTTGTTGTAAATCATGTACAAATCGGGATTTATTGATTTGTAAATCTCACTGAGATCTTTAAGAGTTGAAGATGTTTGTTGTCTCTCAAAAGAACCAATGTGATTATTATATCTGTGAAGGGAGAGTTTGGAAGATGTAATCACTCCAGAGTCTGATCAGTTTTAAAATATTAGTATAGGCCTTTGAAGTTCCAGACCACCAGTACAATCCAGTATAAACATGACTTCACCATCATTTCTCACTGCACTGTTCAGGTTCCCAGCTGTTGCTCAGTACCTCCCTTTCCCACAGCCGAGTGGGAATCTCTTTCACAGAATCTAATCCACACGTTCAAGGAATCGGAGATACAGCATGTTTTGCTTTAGTCATACTATGGATGGGGTCAGTGTTACGCAATGTGTTTTGAATTTTGAGCAAAGCTGGCTTAGGGATAACAACCACTTATAATCCTGAGGGAAAGGTAGTTTAATACCAACCTACTTAGAGAGTCAGACTTTTTACTGCTGTTGTTGCTGAGGGCCAGATACTTGTTGTGATGTAGGTCTGTGCCTTCATATGGAGTCTGTGCAGATGTGGATGCAGTGTTTAGATTTCAGCCCAAGGTTAGTACTGGACACAGGTTCACACTGTTGTTGGCACATTAGGAGACATCTTAAAGGTTTTCTGTTGGACTTAGATCTGACTGAGGAGACTCTTTTGATCCAGTTTGAGACTTTGAGGTTTTGCTTTGTGACATGATGCATTATTGTGCTGGAAGCTGCCTTTTGAACATGGTCAATTGTGGGAATAAACAAAGCCACATGTTCAACAACAACACACTGATCGCAGCTTGTGGCATTCACGCCGTCATGATTGGTATGAAAAAGTGTGAAAGATAATGTTCCCCACATTATCTCACTTCACACAAGGTAGGTCAGCTCCATGGATTCATGCTGGGGACACTTGACTCTGACCCACCATCTGCAGCGTCAGCATAAATACAATAATTCATCAGACCGAGCCGCGTGTTTCATGTTTTGCTGACCACATGCAGCATGAATCTTCAGATTTCTGTTCTGAGGAACCTGAAGTGGTCGTCTGCTGTTGTAGTCCATCCACCTCATGGTGGTGTGATGACCCCTGCTCAGATCATCTGTATGTTTGGTCTGCAGTAATGTGCCCATGTTATCCTGTCATCTCCTTCCAGATGTGGAGAACCTGAGCCCAGTGCTCCACAGAATATAAACACCCAGCGTCTGGACAGCTCTCTCTCCTTCCACCTGACCAGCATCTATCTGCACCATGCTCCACAACATCCACCACATTGTTCTCATATACACATTACTGATGCTACTGGCTTCTCACATTTCACAATCACTGTTATTGGTTTTTTGTTTACTCTATGGTTACAATAAGTTACTTTTTCTCTTGGTAACTGGTGTCCCTTCCTGTTGTTGTCAAGCCAGGTTATGACAGTTGAGTCTAAAAGGCTCAACACAGAAGATTAACTGACAGTGCTGAGCTGAATTTAAACATTGTCGCTGCTGTTTTCATCATCCCGTGAATAAACGTGCACAGCTGTTCCTAATAAAGTGATTAATTTAATTTGATTTAACTGTGACTCCAACCCAGGTCAACAATAATGATGATTTACCGTATTTTCCGGACTATAAGCCGGTACTTTTTTCCAACGGTTTCAACCCTTAAACACCGGTGTGGCTCATGTATCGGCTGCACGAAGCTAGTTAGCTTTTTACAGGCTATCAAGCTCCGCGCCGGCTAAATGTATTGGCGGCACGAAGCTAGTTAGCTTTTTTACAAGCTAGCAAGCTCCGCCGCCGATACATTTAGCCGGCATGAAGCTAGTTAGCTTTTTACAAGCTAGCAAGCTCCGCGCCGCCGATACATTTAGCCTCGTCTCATCAGACCCGATCAGAGTGGACCACATGAAACAGTTCAAATAAATTCAATAGCGGTGTATAGACAGGTGCGCGCAATAGTCTGGAAAATACGGTAATTATTGAACTACTATTTAAATTCGGGTATTCAGGTATTAGACTGTACAACACACACATCCGAACCGAACTGTACTTGTTTGCTGGTGCACTCTTCTTCTGCTTCTTCTTGTTATTATTGTTTTATTATTATTATTACTTGTTATTATTACTTGTGTGAGTTAACGTCTGTATTGGAGTGTTTGCTACCGGACAATTGAATTTCCTCAAATAGGGATTAATAAAGTTTTTATCTATCTATCTAAAAAGCAGTTTCAGCAGTAAGGCGTATGGCTGTATGGAGTTTATCTCTTTATTAAACCATCTCGCGCTCTGTTCTTCAAACAGTGCACTGCGTTCCAGTTCATAAACCCGACACACTCTCGGAGACCGATTTTCCCAAAGCCTCCCAAGTGTATAAAAACACAAAATGCTTTAATCATTAAAAAAAAAACACACACACACACACGACAATGGAAGCCTGCCAAAATATATTACAGCTTCATATACAAATACATCAATGTACAATCAATAAATACAAAATGAAGTATTCTTGGGATGTATTATGGCTATCAAGACTTGTATTTTGATTACTGAGTCAATAGTGTATTGTTTGACCTTTCAAAGTAAGGGCATGTTGTCATAAGTGAAGTAAACTGTTTCAGGTGAGACGCTGTTGACCAATTGAAATGACTTTTAAAAAGTGACTGTTGTTCTTGACAAAATAAATCACTACACTAAAGAATGCATATCCTTATGGGAGTGCAATCTCAATGACCTTAACAACTATAAATGTCTACAGGGGACGGAGGGAGTCTTTTAAAGTGACCAGTGACACAATAACCAACACAATCAAAGAGCGAGCAAGGCTTCAAAGATCAGATATTAACACATATTCAAGGAAATACTGATATTGATTACGGTATTTACAAAGACCGCTGTGATTCAGTAGATAGTAAATGTTTCTTTGGTCCCTGTTGATTGTTGGCATTTAGTGGTTTTGCTAAGACAAACATTAGGCACAAAAATGATCGTTTTGCACATTAAAAAAAACAAAGATGTGCTTAAATTACGCCTGTCACTCTGAATCATTTTTCCATTAACAAAAATCCAAGTTCACATAGGCACAGAAAACACATCCAAATATATCAAAGTCAGTATAAACAGTGCATATATGGGATACAAAAGCATAAACGATGATTACACAGCAGCAGGAGCCACTGAATTCATAGATTTGTAAAAACACATCATCAGAAAGAAAACCTGTAACATTTTCCAGCAGCAGAAGTTGCAGCGAGAGCTGATTTCTAGCACTGAGCATGAGGTTGTGTTGGTTGCACTGGGATTTGAGGGAAAAGCAGAAAGAATCAAGAAATAAACAAACAAAAAAAGTAACAACACAGCATTCATTATGTGCCCAGTTATTCTCAAAGGCTTTCCCAGTGTTGCTGTGTGCGGTCCATCTTTGGCTATGCATGTGGAGATGGATGATGGATGATTTCGGGTGTTCAAGTGCAACTTTAAACATCGTTCGGTCCATAAAGACTGCCCTGCATTTTAAGCTTGTGCATCCTGGAAAGAAGAAAGGACCAACGTTACACTGATGTCACAGATTCTGCTCATGAAAGTACAACATTTGTTCATTTTTTTTTTTTGTTCATCTACAATCCTGCCTCCCTGTGTCACCTCCATAGACTGTATATAGAGAGGATGATGCTAATGTGACATAATCTTTTGGTTTGGGTACAGGATTTTATCATTTGAATGTTGCCATATTGGTTATTTGGAGCCAGAAGTGACCATATTTGGATGTGAAGGGAGGAGTGAGGCGGGTCTGACCCTTGAACCTGGGGAAACTGCCCAATGAGACTCAAATTCAGCACCACTTTCATTGGAGATCAAACCTGTCAGTCACACTAACCCCGCCCCTAAACTGATGTATTTTTGAAGCCTAATATCTTATTAATGATTAAATGCTTGTCAGATGGACCAGCAGATCACTGATAACAATAAACTTTGAGTAACTGTATCAGAATAACTTGTAAAAAAAAAAAAAATACATTGACAATTTTTGAATTAAAGTTGATTGGAGACAGATTTGTTTTGCACTTTTTTCCACCTCTGCATTGGCCTCCTTTTTGAGACCTGGTTGCTTTGCCCATTTCTATGTACAGTCAATGGTCACTTCACTCATCAGTTTTTTCTTATTATAAAAAATACTACCGTATTTTCCGGACTATAAGCTGCTACTTTTTTCCGACGCTTTGAACCCTGCAGATTAAACACCGCAGCTCGTTGGCTTTATACAAGCTAGCAAGCTCTGTGTCGCCGATACATTTAGCCTCGTCACATCAGACCCAGTCAGAGTGGACCACATGAAACTGTTCGAATAAATTCAATATAGACAGGTGCGCTCAACAGTCCAGAAAATACGGTAAATATGACATCACTTGTCACTTTAATGTTGCTAACAAAAGGTCCACGATGTGCATCTAGGATATTAGTCGTCCTGTGGTTGAGGTGTGATACGTTATTTTCCTCCTCTTCTAGATCTATCAACTTAAGTGACAAAGATTTGAGTTCTAAGACACGCTAAGACTGAGTGATGTAATTGACTCTTTTTCTGAAACTAGAAAATGTTCCCAAGTGACTGTAACTTACAGTTTTTCTTTACGGTTCATGTTGTCCACTCTGGACTTCACAAACTCTGTGACTTCTCCTCCCCTGACAAGGAAAGCAAACTCTCCTTCCTTTGGACTGAAGATCACCCTGAAATCACACAGCGAAAAAATATTCAGTGACAAACCTGTACAAAAGCACGAAAATGTCATCAGGTCTGTTATGTGTCTGACTTACTTGGACTGCGTCTCCCCGCACTTGACGCGAAGCTTCCGGATGTGGAACCTGCTGCTGCCCCAAAAGTCCGACCAGCTTATGTACGTGTCCTTCTCCCAGCGCAGCTTCACGATCATCAGGTCTCCGATGTCCACGTCGGTGGTGATCAGGAAGGACAAGGTGCTGTTACCGTTCAGGACTGGCCTGTGGGGTTTCAAAGACAGAGAAATGTTTTTAGCTGCACAGATTTGGACCGTCTCCTCCAGGGACACCACACAGACATCCCTGGTATGTGTGTGATGTTTGCTGCATGGTCTTTATATAGAATGGTTGAAAGCGCTGTTGCCGACCTTCTGATTAATTTTTAATTTATTACAAAAGTCTGTGTTGCAAAGACGATGGACATACGTACAGGACAATGGCGATGTCCTCCTTCTCTCCGTGGGTCCCGTACAGTGAGATCTTCATCGGCTGCTCGGTGTAGCTCAGCTCGTCTTTGCTGAAGAAGTGGGCCTTCACCTGGTAGTGGAAAACTGCAACAAAGGAGAAAATAAACACCTTTTTTACACTCGTTCGTCAGATCCACACATTCCCAACAACTCTCACACCATTACTCAAAGTTTGTTTAACACTGGAAACATTTTTCTGTAACCTTGATCTTTCATGTGACTGCTGCAGTGCTGTGGTTGAACACAGGCTTGTGTTGCCTTCATTCAAACAGCCACACCTACCACTGCATATCCACTCAACTTCACCTTTCTATCTGTGAACATCAGTCGCAGCGGCCACTTGTGCCAAATTGTAATTCATATATAAACTTTTCCATTGCACAGAGGGGGTCATGTTACCTTAGCCCCCGCCCTCTCAGCCACAAAAATACCCATGACCTCCTCTTCTCATGACCTCGCTGCTTGTTGAACATGTGTGGTCTATTTGTATGGACACTAACTGTATTAATATTCACTCCAAGCTGCCACATTCACACCAAACAACAACAGTTCCACAACAGCAGCTCATACACTGAGGATTACGTTAAGGTATGTGTGTGAATTAACTCAACTTTCAGTAATCCTCAGTAAAGCACATAAATCCAGTCAGATTTGTCTACAGTCTACATTTCTAACCCTGCAGGAAACACGGGGCTCGTTTCCTGGTGTTTACCTTTGTAAGGCATCATGTTACGAGTCTTGAGAAACATCTTCGTGCTGCGGTTGGGGCGCACTTTTTTGATATTGTAGCCGAGCGTGTTGCAGCGGTTCCTCCTGCAGCTGAGGCACAGCCCCTGGTTGAAGGTCTCTTTAGAGGTGCAGCGGTAGGCCAAGATCTGGAGCTGGCTGTTCACCAGAGAGTCGATGAACAGGTGGATGGAGCGTTCGTGGGAGCATTTGACGAGCTGGTCCATGTCTGCAACAACACACAGGAAAATATAAAAAAAACCTGCATTTTCTCCCAGATAACAACCTGGAAAAAATGACTTCCTTATGTCTGGATCTTTACGTGTCAGCTCTCACTTGGTTCTGCTTTGCTACGTTAAAACACAACAGCTGAGGGAGCGAAGCAGCAGAACATCAACTGAGGCTTTAGTCTCCGTAACACGCTGCGAGGCTGTCGTGACTCAGACATCCTTTAACTGGAGCCTTTCAATGTACATCAACTCATCATTGGGATTTACAACAGTTCTGCTGCACATCTTGTCTTTAATGTGGGCAGAGATGTGTATTTATGGTGCAGCTCACATAAGTAAACAGTTTCTCTAAATTTAACTCGTGCATGTTTAATTACACTGCACAAAAACACAAGATCATACTGGACTCATTAGTTTTGCAGCATAAAAAACACTGTGGCATGATGTTAGGTAGGTGGACTAATCGTTTGTAGACTTTGATTGTTTGCTATGACCCCAACCACTGAAACCTGAGCAGGCTACTTAAAAAAAAAAAAATCAATCTCTCGAGCAGAAGTGAACAAAAAGCACGGAGGGTTTGTATTACATACTTTGCAGACCCTTGATTCCTGCTGATGCGATCCCCAGCAAGGTATTCTGGATGTCGCAGCCCGGCTGGAAGGTGCCTCCGTTGGGGTAAATGTCGATGTGGCCCAGTGGTCTCTGGATGCCGATGCTGCGATCCGGCGAGCCCCTGGTGTTGGTGTGCACGACGTCCACGAACTGGGCATCGCCTCGAGACAGGGTGCTCTGCTCATCTGCGTGCTCGAAGGTGGGACCGGCAGGATCCAGACCTGGGTGGGAAAAAAAAAAGGGATTTCACCCGTCTGCATAGATTGACCGATGAAACTGTGCATTAAAACGTTTATGTGCTCGGCTTGGCCTCCAACTGAGCCACGGAGGCGCAACACAATGTGAAGCAGTGATCGCGGGCTCTTAACGGGCTGCTGCTCTCACATCACAGCAAACACGCCATTATTCTAAACAGGTCAGAGAGATTTCAAAGCTGGATAAACTTCATAGTGACAAGTAGGCGGATTGGACCCACTAACTGGCACTGAGAGGCTGCATGCTCGCACACAATGCAGGTCTGGAATGTAACTGCTGACAGATTATGTTGCGTTGGACATTACAGTATTTCACTCTGGCTCTGAGACGAAATGTAAATATCTCACAACAGGTCAAAATACTTACAGCTGTACTGATGCAATTTGTGAAAAAGTAACAAACATAAGTCAGTGTCGTATTGTACAAATCTACACAGCAAGCTGATGAAGACCCGACTTCTCTCACCTGTGATCCTGCTGATTTTATTTTTGGTGAGGTGTCCGGCAATCCCGGCCACATGTGCCCCCAGACTGTAACCCAGCAGATGAACCTTTTCCCATGGGAGCTGCAGCTCTTTCTGAAACAGGGAGGACACCGGTGAGATGTGTCAGAAATATTACGAGCCTTGAAACTGTTTGAAGAGAATCCTGCAGACGTGCTGGAGGGATTACAACTAATAGCCGACTGTATCTGGCAAAGCTCTGCAGCACTCTGGTCCAGATCCTAATGGAGTTTGGGACATTCTCTAAATCAGGGATTACTTAGTGTAATTTTATGCTTTGCCAAATCTTTTGCAAGCTTGAACGTCAGGTAAACAAAGTACAAACACATGAGAGCATTACTAAAACAAAAAGCCCACCAAATACTGAGCCTTGTAAAGAGATTCTGCCTGGAGCCACAGACATGCCTGTAAAATAGGTTTATGAGCATTTAAAATCATAACCAGTAGGCAACTATATCCACAGCAGCAAATTTCCCACTGTGCTCCACTTTCTTTGCCAGCATTACAGTGATCATCCACTAGCAGAAGGCCAAATCCACTTGTCGCCAAAGAGGACAAGAAAAATGTGACCCAGCTGTTTGCCAGCTGTCAACCAGCCGGGACACGCTCCTATAAAAAAAAGAAAAAAGAAACACTCACTTGTAACCAGGTTAGGAACTTGGCGATGTCACGCCCCACCAGTTTGGTGTAGGCGGCGGAGGTCGGGTAGTGCTGGCTGGCGCGGGTCAGCCAGTCCACCACGATCACATTGGAGGTGGGCACACGCTCGTACAGGGCGGACACCAGTTTGGGCACCCAGCTCTCAAACATCCCTGTCACCTATAGAAACACATTCAACACACATATGGTCAGAGGCAAGTCCGAGGTCAGCTACAGTATGGCGTGATTTATTCTGCCCTTAGCCCTCTCTCTGGATCCTGCTGTTGGAGAGAGGCCAAGGCGTCATCAGGTTCACATTTTTCTGCGTGACTGGCTCTAAATCACGTTATAGGAGGAGATGCGTGGACGGTGTGCAGTGCTGACTGTCCGTCCTCAGCCTGTTTTCATTTCACTGTGAGGATGCTTCTCAGTTTGGACTTCTCCAAAACATCATGTAAAGTTAGATTGTTTTGTCAGCACTACACTGGAAACACCTGAGGAAGTATTTCTGGCTCATCCAACATATGATTCAATTGTGTTATTAACGGTACTTGATATGTTTCATTGTCAAAGGCAGCCAGGACATTTCTTGTGCACACACTAAAGCACATATATATATATATTTTGTTGTATTTACATTGAAAAAAATGTGTATTTTTCTATTTCCTCTGTTTTATTTTCTATCGTTTATATGTGTATTTTGTTTTTTTCCCTATTTTTCTTGTATAAAACTGACTCAAAGAGATGAACTGTCCTGCATCTGTACAAATGGCAAAATCTATTGTAATCTGTTCCACAAACAATTCACCCATTAGACAAAGGTTACAACAATATCTCCAAGCTTGGTGACACCTTTACATGACATTTTGTTGTTGTTTTTTTTAATCTGACGTACCGTCCAGCCGTGTATCACAACAAAGGTCTGCACTTCTGGCTTGAATTCACATTCCCTGATGGTTTCAGGCCTCCCGGTCACGATGTAGCACATGTCATCATCTGGGATGTCCGCGGTGCGCAGGGAGAACTTGGACACAATGTCAGTGAAGTCTGTGATCCATTCAGCTGTGGTCGGCGGTGGGGTGGTGGGGACTGTGGCGTTTACTGTCACAACACACACAGAAAACACAGAGAAAACACACAGAATGCAGTCAGGAAATGTGGGATACAGGTGCATTATGAAACATTGTTAATACACGTTTCAGTTAGATGGATCCTTGGTGCAGTCTGGAGCATGCACTCCTGAAGATAAGCATGCACACAGTACAATAATAATGCCACTTTTCTATCACCTTGTTGCCTTTCTCAGTTACACTCAGTGACAGCTCCTCACGCCAGTGAAGCAGCAGGGACATACAGCATGACAGTGTCGCCCCCTTTTGTCTTTGCTGAATTTCTACCAGCAAAATGATCTAAAATAAAGTTGATTGACTTTAATTGAGCAAAGTTTCACAATCCAAATTATTTCAGTGAGTGAGTGACTTAAAAAGAAGAAAATCTGAATGTGCGTAAAGGTAATAACAAAAAAAACCCGAAGTGATTTATTTCTCATTTAGCTCTAAATACAGGTATGCTCTCATGCTTAGACTTTGGAAATAAGGTGATTATATTAAGTTTGTTTTTGATTGTTAATATTTTCTTCTCTTTTGTCCCTCCTCACACAAAAGGCTGCGTCTTTTCTCGGTGCGCACATGGAGCTGAATGCTATGAAACGGGATGCAGACCTGCAGACCTGAACCCTATTCACGGGGTTATTCCCGGTCAACTCGCAGCAAGCCATGCATTAATTAACCTCCGTGCGCTGATGTTTACTTCATCAGATCTGCATCCTCATAAAAAATGTACAAACCAGAGCATCTCATTATAAATACTATTTTGTTTTTTCTTACCAAACACAGTGTTGCTGCTGGTGATGGTGGAGGTGGTGGTGAGTTCAGGCTCTGAAGAAAAAGTTCCCAAAACGTTTCCCAAAAGTATCCAAACAGTCAAAAAAGAAATATTTTCTTTTCCCATATTATTGAGGCGTTTTTTTCCCACTTAGAGTATCCTGGATGCTGCGCTTGTATTTCCACTGGTGTCGGGGTTTTTTTGGTGGTTTTTTTTTTTGGTAAACACCGGTCACAAAGTGTATGAGGAGTTGCGGTTAAAGAGTGAACTTTCTTATGGTCTGTCACAGTTGCCGCTCCAAGTCATCTTTATGTGTGGCTCATTTAAATATTCAAACATGATTGGCTGGAGGTTCGAGGGCGGAGAGTAAACTTTGTCCCGGCTCAGTTCAGATCATTCACAACCTCCTCCTCGGTGGAGCAGGAGGTTTCATTTACACGGTGCCTTTAGTTTCAGGCATCAGTCAATGTGACAGACTCGCAATAAATTACGAGCTTCCTCACACCTGAGGCCAAACTTTCACTGACCAAGTTTAACATATTGGATAAAAGAAGCAAAAATGTAGAAAAAATAGTTTCATCACGTGTAAACCTGATGAAGGTGGAGGAAACAGATTCATCTTTTACTGATGTACAGTTTAAGGAGCCTCCTCTAGTATCAGTGAAGAAAAACTTTGACAAACTGTTCTCTCAGTTTAACAAATTGTTCCCTCAGGTTAGATAATGTCCGTTCAGAGCCCTCCAGGTATAAGGTGAAGAAAAAAAAATTGTTAGTTAGTTTAACAAATTGTTCCTTCAGGTTCGTAATCTGTGGTATTATGACTTGGATTTAAGTTACTTGGCAGAAGCGGTCGTGCTCCTGTGCATCTACACGGGACATTAACCAAGTCCAGATTATCCACTTCAGCTTATAATTAATGTTGTATGATAATTAATGCTATGTTGTGTTGTGTCACATCCAGAGAGTGTATATAGAATAAGAAGTGCCAAAAAGTGCAATACCACTGATGGCCACTAGATGCTGGCTCTAAAAAAAAAAAAAATGTCTCCAATTGATTTTAATTCAAAAATCCTCATTTTCAATCATTTTTTACACAACTCATTCTGGTGGCAGTAGTTAAAGTGAATTATTCTCATCAGTAGTCTGGTGCTGTCATAGCTACGTAGATGTTAGGCTACAAAAAGAGGAATATTTAGGTGTGATCAACAAGTCTGGTCCCCAGTTAGACCAGCGCTAAAGTCCAGTGTCATACACACTGGGCAATGACCTCAGGTTCAAGGGACAGACATACCACCCCCCTCCTCCTTTCATGTCTAAATATGGTCACTTCTGCCTCTGAGGCGATGTTCAAATGTCAAACTCTTGCATTTCTATTTACAGTCACATGATTTACAAGAAAACACTGTGTTTATTGTGAAATTTACTCAAAAGGTCAATCGCTAAACCAAGGACATTGAAATTGAGGGCATATGAAAGGTGGGTTTTTTCCTCTCTCGACTTTAAAAGTAGGACTATTGAATTGAAAATATTCATGTCAAACTCAAGCAATTTAAAGTTACGCTTCTCCTCTGATAAGAAAAAATATTACCTCCAGTGAATTTTCCTGTAAAAGTTTTATTTGTTTTATAAGAGTCAGTCCAGCCTCATAGTGAAGTATCAATACTGTGGCTGTGTGTATGGAATTAGGAAGTCATAAATAAATTAATTCATATTTTCATATTTCTACATTTCACTGCTTGTGGCCTCCAAGACGTCCCGGACATCGTGAATGGATGGTTGAGCTGTGCACAGACCCACACTTTATACAATGAGCAGCTCTATCAGTGTGTGTCAGTGTGTGCTTGTTGTGGCAGGAAGATCTATCTGACAGCCTGTCTTCATCTCCAGTGTGAAGCTCAGCTGAAGTCTGTGAGATCTGCACAGAGACCGTTTGTAGAAATGGACGAAGCAAACGAGGCTCAAACATGAGTCTCCACAAACTATCCGACGGGTGGCATCAAGCTTCCTTCATCCATTTGTTTATACATTGTGTGGTTCGGTGAAACTTGTAAAATGTCACTGAAAAAGACAGAAAGTGATGTCAAGGAGGAACTAACAACAAAGAGATACACAATGACAGAGAGAGGTGCAAAAATATCAACAAAACGTCCAAAAAGATGCAAAATAACCACAAAGTAATGTACAACAACTACAAAATCTGCAGGAGGTATTCCCATGCCTGTGCACAGAGGCCCTCTGGGTAATAATCCATCCATACATCCAGGATATACCTTCCAGATCTGAGCAGTGTGGGTGTGTAGCGGAGCCCCCTCTCTCATTGGTGGACCACTGCTGAGCCCCACTGCACCTCAGAAACAATGACAAAGCAAAACTGGGTGTCAGACTAAACCACAGCGTCTCGTCCCATGATGATCTGACGTCTCGAGGAGTTAATGAACAGAATAAAAAGCACACTCCCGTCTCCGATTATGTCACGTACAATAAAAACAAGATGTCTACGCGCGCTTAGTGGTGGCAGTTAAACCCTTTTTGTGGCGCCCTGAGGGGCATGGAAGAAACAAACCGGTGAAGAAATCAAAGACATGTGGAGGTTACGTGCGGACATTAGGGAAATGTGTTTGTGTTTTATGAGGATTTCTGAGCCAAAACACCTGTGGATATTTTACACCTCTGTTATCTGTCCAGACTGAGAGCAGGAGGCTGACCTAATACCAAGATATTCTACAAAAATAATATTATTGTACAGGATCTCTCTCCGCTGCCGGCAGATGGGATGTTACCCTCGTCACATATCGTGTTTTGATATTGATAGAGGTATGTTTTTAAATGTGGTGTCTTTCAGAGAAACCGTCCTGCAGGAGATGCCTCCCCACCAGGTTAAATCAACACAAATCTTTTTCCTCTAAATCTGAGAAAACAAATTAAATGAGACTTGCAAGATCCTTAATATATTTATTTATCTAGTTACTTATCTATTAATTATGCCTCTCCATATTAATAAGTTCCTCTATTGTATGCACTTTACATAGACTGTAAATGGGGCTGAAAAATGAAGCCAATGCAGAAATGCAAAAAAAATTGCAATACCACCACTGGCCACTGGAGGAAGACACCAGAAAACTTCAAAAATGATCATTTTCAATCATTAAATATAAATACAGTTACTCAGCATGTGTAGCTTCCACATTCTGGGCAGTGGTGGACAAAGTACCAATGGTCAAATCTTACTCAGCTACCAATAAAAGTTATTGGTCAAAATGTTACTCTAGTTAAAGTACTAAAGTACTTACCTTTAAAAATACTTAAGTATTCAAAAGTACATGCATTTAAAAATACTTAAATATTCAAAAGTACAAAGTAAAAGTACATTTTCTAATATCAGTACATTGCTGTATTGTTCTCAGTGCCCGAGTCAATCCCAGACTAACGTCTGCTTCCTGTTAATGTGGTATTTTAATCTGAAAGTGCTTCGATGAAAAGAAAACTCCTTCCTGCAGAGTGTGCATAATACTTTGTTGGTTGACTGTTGGGTCTTGCTTTTTTGTTTTCAAATTTACCATCGAGAGGCTAACATGCCGTTTAGCGTTTTTAAAAAAAACATACGACACAACCGTGCGGTTTCCTGTCTTCCCTATGTTTGTTGTTCGGTTCTGCTGCCGGTCACTACCTGCTGATTTGCGCATGCGCGACGGTAACTCTACGTGAACAAACAGACTGTATATAAAGTAAGTAACGACACACTTTGCAGGAATGCAGTGGAGTCCAAAGTACAATATTTGCCTTTGAAATGTAGCAGAGTGAAAGTACAAGTTTCCAAAAAAACAACTAAGTAAAGTACAGATACTCAAAAAAATGTACTTAAGTACAGGACTCAAGTAAATGTACTCCGTTACTGTCCACCACTGATGCTGGGTACATATGATGTCAGAGCATTTCAACCAATCAGAAAATTCCATCCAACTTTCTGATTGGTTGAAATGCTCGGACATTTAAATAATAATGGGGGATTCTGACTTTAAGAGATGGATATTTTAGTTGTATTAACTCTCTACATAACCTGTCATCCACACTGTATCTTGACCATGGGTTTTATATTCCTTTAATAAAACTCAGCATATGAGAAAACCTCTGCTTTGCTGGTCTTGATGGGAGACCAGTTTACCCAGTGAAAACTTTTCCGTACGATTAAACCCTCAAACTCTCGTCCCCAGTAATCAGCTACTGCCCTATTTTTGCTTCATCTAAACATAGTCCTAACTTTCTTTCATCTCTCATGCTCAAGCATATTTACTGTATATGCTTGTGTATGTTTATGTGTGTATTGTGTGTGTGTGTGCCAGTTATTGTCAGGAAGGTGATGCTTATGGCCGGAGCAGCAGGCCCAACCCGGTGATTAGACAGACGAGTAACGCCTATCCCTCAGCCTGTGATCTCAGACTATGGGGGAGATCCATGGCGATAAAGGACAGGGCTAGAAATGACTAAATGTCCTGTATGAGACACACCCAGGCAACATCATCAGAGTTATGTTTAGCCTCCCTGCAGCTTGGAGGTCGCCGAGAGAAGAATGTGAGATAATGAGACAGTTTCTGGCTTGTTTACAGAGCTCATATGTAATGGTTTATTGTCATTCAGTCGATCTGCGCTCCAATTAGTTTGCCTTTGACCCTGAGAGCTGCTGAGGAAATGAAAAGATCACTGCAGAGAGAACATAGATTTCCTGCTGGGGAGGAATTCCTTCACTTTCCTGTTTCTGCTGTTTTTCCATCGGACGCCTCAAAAACCTGAAGGCTGCACATTTGCTTCAGTGGATTGTAAAAGTGCACGGCAACGTTGTACTTAACAGAATCTGCAAATGTTGAAATTAGCGGTAAATACGTGTCCTGATCCGTCTTGTTTTCTTTCTGTCTCGCCTGCAGTATTTACATGTGTTTAACCACAGAGCCACTCACACTCTGCAGGTGTAGCTACAGGTGTAATTTATGATAACAGCATAGCTCCTTCGAAGGAAAGCGAGACATAAACCTCATAAACATGTGTTTGAGAAGCCGTGCACGCACAAACACTCTCTCTCACACACACCCTCGAATCACGTCCTCAGCATAAACGCTCCCTCTGACGACTCACTGAGGCTGACTCTAGGAAAAACCACAGTTTGGGGTTCACAGGGTGATGCGGCATAAATATTCCTGGTGAGCAAATTTGTGTGCAGGGAGTTGACAGCATGTGTGGAGTAAGTGGCCTCAGTCATTTTCATGCAACTTTTAATCCTAAGGAGCCTCCATCTTCTCCTTGAGCTGTGTCACTTTGATTTTTCCACCATCTCCTGATTATCTGCTGCAACTTAACAGTGTATCCTCCTGCGTGTGTGTGTGTGTGCGAGCAGTACACACACACAATATTTGCTATCTAACGTCCTCGCTTGATACAGAACACATTGCTGCATGCACAAGGCCGTCCTCTGTTTCCGTTGCCCTCGGCGACGCTCATCACATTGTGTTCTCCTTTATCGGGATGCTTCTGCTCCAGACTCAACAGGAGGTGAGAAGACCTTCAAGGAGCTCGATTGAGGACAGTCTCACCAGGTCTATTTGGTTTAAAGCTCTAATTAGCTAATACCACACTTCACTTTAGCTGCAATTGCCCATTAAGAAAATCCATTAGAAGAGCCACACTTACTGGGCAGCACTGGAAGAAAGACAAGCTCCTCAGGGGGAGTTAGGTCTCTTACAAATCTCGAACTAAAGATTCAATAAGGTCGTAAAAGAGCCACAGAGAGGAGACTTGTGTGTGTGTGAGGAGGGCAGTATTTTATTCCTCTATTCAACTGTGACATGAAGAGCTTGTGCCGGCAGTTTAACAAGGAATCCAGTTGATGCAGGAACTGTGTGTGTTTGTGTGTTGGAAGTGATGTTTGGCTGTTTATACGATGAGGGTCTCGTTGATGAAGCTCACTTCACTGAGGGTGAACCAGGCTGCACGCACTAAGAGACTAAAGGGCAGTTTTTATTATCGAGCTTCTCAGTGCCATCCCCTGAACAGCCAACACCACATCAATGCAATTTTTATCTGTGCAATATCATGTTTCATCAATGTGCCATACATTTCATTCCCATGTGCAATATGTTTGTAACATGTGCAATACGCTTTATCTGGTTTACTTTGTTAAATGGTTACAATGTTGCATTTCTTTATTTGCGCTATAGCAGTGGTGTCCAATCCTGGTCCTGGAGGGCCACTATCCTGCATGTTTTAGATGTGTGTGTTTAGATCGTTATCAGGCTTCTGCAGAGCTTGATGATGAGCTGATCATTTGAATCAGGTGTTGGAAGAAGGAACATCTAAAACATGCAGGATAGCAGCCCTCCAGGACCAGGATTGGACACCCCTTCAGTATAGTACCTGAACACAATGTAAATAAGGCTACAGATACATACAATACTATAGTTTTACTTTATTTCATCTGTATTTTATTCCTTTATGACTCTATTAATATCTATTGGTAAATGTAGTACATTTCATAGCGCTTTCTTGACATTAGCTAGGTCCTATAGTGCTTTACATGGCATCTCATTCACCCATTGGGAGCAACTTAGGGTTCAGTGTTATGCCCAAGGACACTTTGACAGGAGGAGCTGAGTATTGAACCCATGATCTTATAATTCGTAGACGACCTGCTTTACCACCATTTGCGAAATCCCCCTTAGTTTCCTCCAATGCTGATCTGACCTGCGCTTCTTGTGCTACAAATGTCATTGCACTGTAACCCTGTGTCTGTATCTTTTTGTAACCTTTGTACAGTATCTTAAGAGAGAAAAAATAATCTACAGTTTCCCGGGAAGACAAGTTGCGTCTTAATGCTCTTCTCTTACATCTTACGTCCAGCTGTGGGGGTTTGTTCCTCCATTGAATAAAAAGGTACACAATGTAACTGGTAGTAAATACAAAATGAGAGCTGGATGTATGGTGAGTGAACTGCAGGAGATCAGGAGGAAGCCAGAAACTTATATCATGCTTGACATATCTATTAAAATGTATGTGAAACTTAGGTCCACATACCGATTGCCAAACACAATATCTGATGAGGACATTTTTGTGAGCTGTTAGATAACACTTCTGGCTGTAAATACGGTGCATGTGTGTGTGTGTGTGTTTACTGGAATACTATCTACATGTTCTGGTTGCACACTAATGATTCAGCCTAATGCACACAGTATGAGCAGCACAGTGTTGTTCTAACGTATGTGTTGCAATGTTGTAAGTCAGGTCTGAGAGTTTTCACGTTCCCTAACACAACACTGTGTACAGCACACGAATGCCTACACACAGTCGTCATGCAGGGGCACATATATCGTACCGTGTTCTCATTCAAGCGCCACCAGTTTCATGCATATGGATTACATAAGGGGTGTCGCTGGTTTATCTGTATGTCATGAGAGGAATGCAGCAGCATGAATGAATCCTATGTCTCATCCATGAAGGCAGCTGCACAGTTAATGGAGAGACTTAGGAGGCTGTACGTGCAGACTGGAGTTTCTCAACAGACTGATGTCCCAACTCAGGAGAAAGAAGAGGTTTCATAACGATTTGATTTCTCCAGAAGATGCCAGCGTCTGGGTGGCAGTGGTGAGATGAGGTTGCACAGGAGGCCTTTAAATTTAGAGGATGTTGAAATGTTTATCCTTCAAAATTAAAGCATCTTATATTTAATGTAGGTTTGATCGGGTTGTGAAATCTTTTGTTCACCTTGTATCTCGTGACAGGATTTCTTGTGAAAGACTTATCTCACAGGAGGAAACCGAACATCAGCGTACGATGACCCAGTTTGACTCTGGATTGATTTTCATCAGTCCGGTCTGAGCCCAACGCTTTTGGCTGGCAGGAGACGTTGTTTGCATCACTCCTCTAATGTGACTGTCCAGCGGTCTGCCAGAGGTCTGCGTGTTCTGCCTGCACGTGTGACACTTGCGATTTCAACACCCGACGGGATCACTATGCGTGGTCCAGATGAAGGATTTGTATTTCTTGTCATCAAATATTTGTCTTTAGCCCAAATTTCCTGACAAATCCTGAACAAGGACCTTTTTTAAAACCTATAAAATTGTACATCGTAGAAGAAAAATTCACTTTCTACACAGCTGTACAGGCGTTTGGATAAATGTGTTAGCTGTCCAGTTGCCTTCTGGGTAAATATCGGCCTCAGCTTTATGGGGTCACTGTATCTTATGCTCCTACCGACATTTCTTTCTGTTTTCTTTCTGAGGGTCTGCTGACCTCTGTCTCCTCCTCACGGGCAAAGCTGTAACTCTGTAATTTCACTTGTGTTGAAACATAATAAGGATGTTGTCTCAGCTTTGTTTTCCCTCAGCTGCCCAAGGAAGCTCCTGGTGGATCCCCACCTGTGGCGCCGCTCTCAGGTCTGGAGCCTTTCACGCCAGCGTTACGACCCCGCCTCGACTCCCCTGCTGCAGGCGCTTTATTTGCCTCAGAGACCAGAACCCACCAAAGCAATGAAACGCTGCAGCAGAGCTCATGGAAAACCTGCTGTGTGATATGCAGCTAATTCCACCGTGTTTGTTTCTGTGTCACGTGTGCAGGACTGAGGTGTGCTCCTGATGACCTACTATAGCATCACATATGATCATAACAGGAGAGACAAGTAGAGCAGGTTCACAACATCTAGTTAGGAAAGATAAAAATCTAATCTCAGCCAAATAAACAGATGTAAACAACACACTTTGCATTTAAGCAGCCCAGTTGAGGGGCTGTTGTGATTTGAGTTCAAGGGAAAATATCAGCACATCTACACTGTACTGATTACAAATTAAACCCAAGATTACAAATATTTGTAGGTGCAGGAAAGGAGCTGTGCATTTATGTGCAATAGAAATCTGCAAAGAAACACAAAGGAAACTGTTGTTGGACAATTCATCAGAAGAGACATCAGAGAAAATAAACAGTCTTTTTCCAAAGGGCAAGAATTTGGGTAAATGATGTTGCACACTGGGGAGCCATGTGTGTGTGTGTGTGTGTGTGTGTGCATTCCTCTCACACTGACCTCTGTGTGTCTGCATGAGTGGTTTCTTGCATACACATATTTCTGCCCAGTGTCTGTGAGATGTCTGCAACCCTCTCCAGGGTCCTGTGGATTTCAGCTGTTCGTCCTGTATCTGCTGGACTGTTTTAGCTGTGAATGAGCGGTCAAGGTGAGACGAGGTCCTGACTGTGTCCCCTAACACCCTCTCACCCACAAGTCACGTCCTTCTTGTCCCTGTCTTCTTCTGTCTCCCCCCCCCTCCTCCTGCTGAAAATCATCTCCACATGGCTGCAAGAGGATGAATGTTATGAATGCTGTGACTGCAACAGGCAATGAATACAGTTGTTTGTCATTTTTGGTATTCAGACCTTTTTACAGTTGAACTTGTTGACAGCTGCCAAACAAAATATCATAAACCTGATGGGGATGACAAGCTTCTTCTATTTATGACTCTATGGCGCCCCCTAGTGGACAAAATAACCAAAACTAAAGTTTAAGATTTTAAACTCATATTGGGATTTTCTAATTTGGAGTGGATGATGTGAGAGTTAAGGACATAGTGATCCATATTTGATTAATACATGCATTATACTGTATAAAGTGTATAAAATATATATGAAGTATTGCACAATATCATAGAGTAACGACTGTAACAGAAACTTTAAGGTACACTCACAACTTTTAATCTCGATCCAGTGACATCCATCAGGTTTTAGTTTTTTTTTTATTTCTATAATAATTTTCGGGAACTAACAAGATAAACATCCTGATATTGGGAAGTTCCCCTGTGATTTCATCATAACTCTTAATGACACTTGACCTGCAGAGTCTTGAGGGAGGAAAGTATCTGCTGAAACACAGGAACTCCATTTCTAGAAAAGGAACTCGGAGCTAGTTATAGATAAGACTAATTATAGATAAGACTAATTGAAGGCAGAGTTCCTTTCTTTTCTTACATTTTGAAGAAGCAGCTAAATGTGGAACTCACTGACAGCTGGTGTACTCATCTCCAACCTGGGGGTGTGAAGTACAGAGGTCAGGCTGGCATAGATAGATAGATAGATAGATAGATAGATAGATAGATAGATAGATAGAAATAATGTGACAAAAATAAAACAAAAATTGACTTTTGCCAGTTAAAGTTTATGGATTGGGTTGTGAAGGACCACAATGAGCTTTTGCTGCCATCTTGCGTTATCAATCGCTGCACTATGACTTAGCACCATCACTTCCTTAAACGTTATCTACCCCGAGTTAGATTGAATGGTTTAAAAAATGAGGTGCTTTTTCTCCACATAAAAAAAATTACAACTAAAGATTGATGCCTTTCAAAATATTTGTGGATCCATTTTTTATTGATTTTAAAAAGCAAAAGCAAGATAGTACTATATTTATCCCCTTCCAGGGAAATTGCTTATAGATTTACAAATTTATATTTCATGGAGCTGCATTCATTACTAAATGTCCAACACTGATGCTTTGCCAACGTGTGAGGAATTCTGCATTTTTTAGTTATTTACTAGCTATAAATAAAAGAACAAAAAGCTCTGATTGTAGCTTTCAGATGGCAACGATTAGTCGACACCGTCAACAAAAATCAGTCTTAGAAGTAGTTGCCAGCGAATTTAATTTACAAGAAAAGTTGCTTGATGTGTTTTTCCAGTGGAGTGAGGCATCTCCCTCCCTATCTCTGCACAGAGCAAGTAAACAATATCGCTGATTAAAAGATAAAGTATCCATCTTTCTTCTTTTTATGTCACCAGCACATACCGTATTTTCCGGATTATAAGCCGCTACTTTTTTCCTACGCTTTGAACTTAAACACCGGTGTGGCTCATGTATCGGCGGCACCAAGCTAGTTAGCTTTTTACAAGCTAGCAAGCTCCGTGCCGCCGATACATTTAGCCGGCATGGAGCTAGTTAGCTTTATACAAGCTAGCAAGCTCCGTGCCGCCGATACATTTAGCCTTGTCACATCAGACCCGGTCAGAGTGGACCACATGAAACTGTTAATTTCAATTTAATAAATTCATAATAATATTTAATAAATTCAATAGCGGCTTATAGACAGGTGTGCTCAATAGTCCGCAAAATACGGTAATTTAAATCTCATGCTAGATTTAAAGCTGATAAATAAATAAGAGCCATTTAATAATTATGTGATTTATAATCCAATTAGTCAACTAATTGTTTCAATAGTTACTGATTAAACATATTTGTAAACATATATTAGCCATTTAAATTGTGAGTTGTTATAAATCTGTTTCAGTAACACCGCAGCAAAATGATGAAAAACCCTTTATTGTCATTCCACCCAGTGAATTTTACAAGACACCAGCCTTTCTGCCACTGAGCAGGGTATCAAAATAACTAAACACTGTCAACTGAAGGACAAGAATAAACACTTCTTATGCACAAAACTAAAAACACAGTTACCAGACATTTAATTTCAGAATTTATCCCAAACCTCGGAAGCGTGGAGAATCAAAATGTGATATTTAAAAACCTTTTCAACAAAATCTTCACCAAGTGTTTTAAAAAGTATAACGTCAATAAGGAGCCTGAAGAAACCCAGATCAAAGTAGCTGAACAAAGGATCATTTCATGAAAACATAAAACTTCTAAAAATCTTTTAACAGACTGGGATGCAGAAGAAGACTGGTGAGTTTAGGTCCATCAACTCAGGTGTCTAATAAAC
>OOFC01050880.1:6906-23559 GCA_900323345.1 Pseudochromis fuscus | reverse complement strand
CTGCAGCCCGCCGCCGCCGCCGCCCTGCATCAGCTGGTTCTGTCTGTTCAGAGCTCCAGAGAGGGACTGAGATGTTCCCGTGTTCATGTAGCCTCCACGGCTGCTGACAGAAAACACACAACCGTCAACGCTGCTGTTTGAGCTCCAGCTTGAAAAGAGACGAGACTCGATCTGTAACCCACTCACCCTGTCATCCCTCCACGTGCCATGTGACTCTGGCCTGGGATGGCACCATCTCTATCTGCAGGGGGAGAGCAAAACATCAGACACAGACCAAAACCAGAGAGACAGCTTTACACTGTCGTTCAGTTCAGTTCGAAACCAGGATTTGAATGTCGATGCATTGACTGTTTGGAGCTTCCTCTTTTAAAATTTGTACTTGACAATGAAATTATTTCCAGATGTAACCACCAGACTACTGATGAGAAGAGCTGACTTCATCTAATGACATCAGAATGACTACACAGTGTACACAGTGTATGGTCCTAACACACACAGTAAAGCACAGGTCTGCTTACTTTGCCATGTCCGGTCTCCATCCATTTTCCGGCCAGACTCCCAGTCCCGACCACCTTCCCTAAAAAGACAGTAACTCTATGTTTACATCCTTTAGCTTCCTTAAAGTGACAAACATCAGTAGTTGGACGGTGCAGGTCCAACTCAGTGAGACAATCACCTGGGATTCATACGTTTGTCGTAGCCTCCGCCCCAAGAATCTCGTCCATCTCTGCCATGTCTCTCTGACCTGTCTGAGAAATGCTGCAACAAGAGATGACGCAGTCAGAACTCTGACTTTACATTCAAGTCAGACTCATTTAAACATTCATGTTTTTCTTTTATGGGAAACTGCACCACAGCATAACGGGAATAGACTGAGCAAGTGTTACCATGAACACTATTCTATGTGGTATTAATATGAACCCTGGGACCACACAGTGATCTGCTTGAGCTTCTGCCTTTGTTTACAAACATATACCTGATGGATCCTCGGCTCTTACCTGACCGTCTCTGTCGGCGCCCATACCACGACTGTTGTCCCGCCTGTCCATCATCATGTCGTCCTGGTAACGGCCCCGGTCTCTGTGATCGAAGTCCTGGTAACGTTCTTGGCGACCAAAGTCTGAACGGCCAAAACGATCATCCATGGCCATGCGTTTATCAGGCCAGTCGTCTTTCCTAAAAGGAAAAAAAAAAGCAGCAAACACAAACAGAATGAGCATTACTGGGTAAAGCTGCTCTGTATCGACCTGACACATCCTCTGCTTAAGCAATAAATCTATTTATCAGTCATTTCAGAGTAACTCCTCTCTGTTATCGTTTACCTGCCGTCCATGTCATAAGGCCTCTTCATCGGACGCCGGTCCTGTTCGTAGCGTAGCTGCTCCTGCTGCCGTCTCAGCTCGTCGCGCTCCCTGAGGATCCTCTCCTGCTCACGCCGCCTCTCGTACTCTATACGTAGCCTCTCACGCTCCAGGTACTGGCGCTCCATACGGTCTGCATCCAGCCGCTGCTTCTCAGCCTGCACGGGACGACAAAAAACAACATGTGATGAGATCAACTGAGATTGTACCAAAGAAAGTACAATATGTGAACATGTGTAGAAACACTGATAAAGTACGGTTAAGGATGGGTCACGTGACCTTACCTCCAGCCAGTGTCTCTTCCTCATCAGGTGCTTCCTCTCCTCTCTCTCTCGGAAAAGACGGATTCGCTCACGTTCACGGTCGGGACGGTTGTCACGATCGCGGTCACTGAATGAAGACAAATCAATCAATCTGCGACTAACACCCGGTACCCAAAGTAAATATTGCATCAATTTAAAATCATATCTAGAGCTTTTTTTTATTATTATTCATCTCAAACAAATGATCCTTGTTAGTATTTCATGTGCTTTTAATCCCCGTGTTGGGCTGAGATTGTTGTTTCTAATCCCGTTGTGTGATCCTTACGTGAATCTGCGTCTCTCCACCTCTCTGATCTCCCTCTCTCGTTGCCTCTGCCTCTCTCTCTCCCTCTGCTCCTTGATTTGGTCAAAGGACAGGATGTCTTTGCTCGGCTCCTTGCTGGACGACTTGCGGTCCCGACTCTTTGTGCTCTGTGGACAATGATTAAGGAAGAAATTACCTGCAGGTCAAAAACACACTTTTCTACCAGTGGAATAAGTATGAAATAAACACTGAGTGAATGGTGACTTACCCTCTCCTTGCTTTTGGTTTTGACACTGATGACGGGCTCTCCCTTGGACTTGTCCATCACAACAGTCCTCTCATTTCGCCCTGTCAAACAAGAAACAACAGGTCAGTGGTTGTTGTTTATCTTTTTAGGTTTATTACGTACAAGCTGCAAACTTCCCATGTCTCTCACCTTTCCCATCTTTTCCTTCTCCCTCAGACTTCTCATCCTTTCCATCAGACCTGCAGAAAATTTGATACATTTCAAACATCATATTTCTCCAGAAAAGTTACCAACTTATTCTCCCTTCACTTATACCAAAGGTTTTAATAAACTACCATCAGGGTGAGCCATGTTAAAAATATATGCACTGTGATATATAAAAGCACACTGGACCAAAATAACCCAGCTCAGAGGACATTTTTAGTAACCGACAAACTGCTGGCAGTCTTACTTGGAGTCAGTGGAGTGTCTCCTCTCACCGCCAGATTTTTTGGCGTCACTCTTGTCTGCTGGCTTCTTCCCCGCGGGCTCATTTTTAGCCTGCGATGAGTAAACAGGAACATGAACAGGAACATGATTATATGAAAAGGTTGAATGAGCAAGTTTAATTTGACATATTCTGACGTGTACATGACTGAAAGTAAACCTGAAGTGTGTCAATGGAAATAATCCCTCAATGGATTGTTAACTAAGGCTACATGTGAAGCGCTATCACATTCACCAGGTCCACCAAACATCCATCCATCCATCCATCACTGCTGAAGGACCCACACTCACCCGCTCCACAGAGATCATCCTCCCATGCAGCTCAGTCCTGTGGAGGTGGCTGATGCACTTGGTGGCTTCTTCTGTGGACGACATGGTGACAAAGCCATAGCAGCGAGCGCCGGGGCTCTTGGCATTGGTCACCACCTTAGCTCCAACAACCTGCAGCCGGCGTATTAAAAAAAACACACCCACAAACATTTATTAAACCATTCAATATCATCTTTTGGAGAAAAAATGCTCCACACCCAGTGACAGGAGGACTAACCTTGCCGTATTTGCTGAAAAGAGTCTTCAGATCAGTCGCTCTGGTCGTGGATGAGAGGCCACTGACCCACAGGTTCCTGCTACTGCTCGCTGCAGCACCACCTCCAGCGGCTACACACAAACAACAAATTATTAAGCATATATACCATTGAAACGACACAAAAACAAAAAACTTCACTCACTCACTCACCCTTTTCATCTTTTGACTCCGTCTTTCCATCTTTTTCCTCAGAGCTAGAGACAAAGAAACAGAGCTTTCAACAAACAGTGAGGACACCTGGGATCCCCTGACACACACTGTTTTATGGTATAGTACGTTACACTTTGAGTGATCAACCCGCCATGTTCCACAGTGCAGTGATTTAACAGTGAATAAATGCAAATACACCCTCTGACAATCCCAGTACGTTACTCATTAATGGATAATCAAGTGGGAGAGGTGAGTGTAGGGAATGACGAATGGAAACAGACAAATGCACAGAACGTTTTTACCTCCAAAAGAGCATCCAAATTTTTGCTAGCACAAAGGGGCCAATGCAACAGAGATAACCATTTTGGTTTCTAGTATACAGAAAGCAACAAACCTCTTTTTCTGATCATCGCCCTCTACAGAAGAGGACTCTTTCAGTGGGGAGGCTGAATCCGCAGCAGCTTTCTCTTCTGTCTTCTCATCCTCCTCACCCTTCTTAGACCCCATTTCTGAATCAACAGTTTCACCCACGCTGCCCTGTTCGCTTACACTAACAGCCTGCGAGCTTTTGTTTTCAGCGTCAAATGTCTCTTCTGGGACGTTCCCTGCGCCCTCAACCTCTTTGGCGTCAACATCCTTGTCGCTCTCCACATCTCCAGAGGCAGCCCTGTCGGACTTGGCACCAGTGTCGGACACACTGTCTTCCCCTCCGGCGGTGGCGGCTTGCTCTTCTTCAGGGCCCGTCTCGTGGCTCTGGTGGTGATCTTCGTTAAGCGGCTCAGATAAACAAGACCCGGCTACTTTGTCATTTTCTACGGATTTAACAGGAATAGAATGGCACAGAGTTTAATCACTTCTGAAACACATCAATGGTTAACGAGGAACTGGCAAGGCCTGGATTAGGAACGTCATGACCACTGGCCTGTGCTCTTAGATCTATGTATTAACACGATGAAGCAGACCCTAACGAGAGACTGGAAGAGAACCCAAAGGCTGGAGGACAACCAAGCAGCTAATGGGGCTAACACTCTGGCTCAAGCTGACCCACTTCACTCTGTTCACCTGATCCAAAGCAGACACAGAGTTCAGTGCTGAAGAGACCCACAAGATCGGTAGCGGAGCAATGGAGGCTCGTTGCAGTCCATCTTCTTTCGGCCTTTGACTTTTCCAGTGTCCATTTCTATTGACCAGAACTTCAGCTCAAGTCCAGCAGTTTCATATCCAGCTGATGTCTGAGTCAGTGTCCTTAAAAACTTGGAGGAGTTGGTGTATCTTGAGGGATCTTCTTGATCTTCATGTGGCAACCTAGAAACACTGCAATCACAGCTCAAACCTTCCTGACCTTGATTGCTGTCAGTGTGCATCCATGTGTTAACCACAGGTGTTTTATTTAGCACGCGAGAACACAAAAGGTAACGTGACCAGTGTGTAATTATGAATGATGGTTTAACCAAATGTCAGCACAAAGACAGCAAATCCCTTTGGGCTTCCAGTCTCTCTTCCTGGTTGAAACTACACAAAGTGTTTGCATTTCCAAGCTCAACACTGTAAAAAGATGATACAACCATTTTTCTACAGTACCTGTTTCTTCCATCGCGTCGTCCACATCTGGATCCTGAGCCTTCAACGAAAAACAAAAGAGGTTTTAAGAAAATTATCATGACATCTGACTCACAAGTTTGAAATAAAAAGAATTGTGAGTGAACGTACCACACTCATTGATGAATACTCCAAATCTTCATCCTTGTCCAATATCTCGGATTCATCGATCTGTTAAAACACACACAAACGGTCCAACGTTAAAACCTGCAAAGTTGAAGAGAATATTTATCAGATTAGTGTCTGGTCTCGTCTCTCACCTCTGGACCTCTCCCTTCATCTTCCGACTCAAACGCTCTGAGGTAATGATCTTCATCTATCGCTGCATCTTCTCTCCAGTTGCCTGCGTCGTCATCGTCATCCTCAGCTGGGATCCCGTTGTCGTTCTCCGTCTCATCCAAAACATTCATGTCGAGGATGTCCATTTCCTGCATGTTTTCCTGCTCGTCTTGAAGATCCTCCTGATTAGGAGAAAGGAAAATATGTTTGTTAAATAATAAAACTCAATGTAAGAGCCATTTTAAGATGGATGTTTGGGTGTAAACATGAATTTGTCCACCAGGTGTCACTTTATGTTTTTCGGGCCTATTTAGGTAGGAACCTTTCATCAGGTGTCAGTGTTGCTCGTCAGGGAGCACTTATGGTTTTTGACCGCTGCGCTGGGAAGTCATGCTGTCAGTGTATTTGTGTTTACTAGAATGGAGATTTATGGACATCGATGTGAGACACTTGCATGTGCTTACACATATTGAAGTACAGTAATGAAGGAGAAATAAATTATCCATAAGCAAAGGAAGAAGATGTCGTGTGTCTTTATCGAAACACAAGACACAACAAGCGGTGGCCGGTGAGCGTGTCAGTTACCCCTAGCCCGTCTATGCAACCCTCAGCGACTTTAAGCGATAGGCTTAGCCACAATACTCAATATCTAGAGTGTGACGGCTCTGAACTGCGCTTCAACTGGTGTGAAACTCAGTACATCTGGCAAGAAACTTACATGTCCATCATGGGAATCCTCCTCGAGGGTGCTGTCCTCTGGTTCATCATTTTCTGGCCTGGTATCTACAGAGAAGGTGTTTCAGTTTAGATCAAGTCTTCAACTGGATGTGTTAAAGTATCAAAAACCATACTGTGCTTTATATTATAAAACATCTGCTCTGTAATCTAAGAAAAAAATACTTGAAGAGTAGAATTTGTTGCAGGGATGTTGTTTGCTGCACAGCATGTAACCATCCTACCAGCTGCCCCCTGCATGTCTCAGGAAACCAAATGTGTGCAGCAAACTATTGAAGATTTGTTTAATCAGTGTGTTGTTGCCAGTGTACTGTACTCTGCAGCGGTCTGCTGGGGGAGCAGCACCGAAGTCAGCGACACCAACACGCTTAATGAACTGATTAAGATTGCATTTGAAGCTGTGGTGGAGAGGAGGCCACCAAACAAACTGCTGTTCCTCCCAATGGCAACAAGTCTGCATAACACCTTACATCTGTCTGATGGAGAACTGGCAGCAATACAATTTGTCCCTCACTCTGTTTTTGCTGGTACTTTACACACTTATTTTGATGTACATTGCTTACACTTGCTTTATATAGTTTAATAATATTGTTTTAATATTTATTTAGTTATTATTTGCCATGATAACACAACTCAATCAAGTGTCCATCCATGTACACTCCACACTGGCATATTCTCAATGTAAAATGGATATTTATTAGTAATCATCTTCCTGATTTAAACCTTACAGATATATATGCCAGTTATTGATGAAAATAGATCCATCACACCGTCAAGCTTGAGGCCTGTCTAGCTGTAGTTAGAGGTTGGTGGTCTTCAAACCTCCTGCTTCTCAACTCAGCTAATGTTGCTTTTCCACTACATACAGCCTCAGTAGCGTTTCCATAACAGAGCATAGGACTGCCTCCATCCTACTGTTGAGGTGTCACAGAAAGCAGTTTGAGGACTGGAATTAATTATTTTAACTTCAAATATATTGTTAAGCTTTTTTAAAAACTTGCTTTGATAGATTCAGAGATGTGAGGTCTCACCACAACCTCCGGCAGCAGTTAGACCAACCAGGCAGTCAGATCAGATCAGCTCAGGATCCCCGTTGAAGTTTTTAAACATCATTTCAACATTGCACTAAAGCCTGTTGTTGTACTTTGGATCTTTTTAATGTTTTTCCCCACATGGGACAGACTGTGTCGGGTTGCCGGTACAAATATTTGCAGTGCAAATATGCGCAGTGATGATTCTGACCAAATACATTTTAGTACCCGCTTGAACCTGTCCAGCCCCTTATTTGGAAACGAATGAGAGCAGGTACTAGAAAAGTGGCACCAGGTTCCAGGTATTTTTTCCCCCAAAAGGAAAACCAAAGCAAGTAGAGTTGATTTGAGCTGGTACCATATCGTGGAAATGCACCATAAGACAGAAATGATGGTTGTCAAACGAGCAACACTTGGTTCTACAATACTTTCACTCTGTCACCGAGTGATTGTGGTATTCATCGCAGAGACGGAGTATAGAGTCTTCGTATTCTTTAGATGAAACCCTTTCTTTAGCCTTTTTCCACCTCAGGCACCTTGCCAAGATAAATCCTGTCATTTACTGATGCTAAAGTCCTCACCCATACCTTTGTTTCATCAAGATTAGATTACTGTAGTGTCCTTTTATTATTCTGTGTGCCCGCTTTATGGAGATCAGATGATGGGTTGTGCTCTTGTGTTATTACAGTTTTATTAGGGTCATTTCTTTTATTCTTTCAATCTGTGTACATCACCTTCACTGAAATCACTCTACAAAAATAAATGTGTTAATCTTCTTCTTCTTATTATTATTATTATATGACATGAGTACAACTCTGCACAGTGGTACTATCAGCTGTTCTGTTGAAGCTATAACTTACTGTGTGGTAATGCAATTGTGGAGGTTGCACAAGCATCAAATACTACAGTATCCAGTATCATGTATCGTTTTACAAGTAGACTGCTTGGTCCACACGTTTACATTTTGGCCTAAAAAGTATAAGACTTTACCTTTGGAAGCCCGTTTAGGAGTAACATTAGCTTTTTTGGGAGCTGAATCTGAGGCGACAACAATCTCGTCTGGATTTCCACCCTCGTCCTCGATAGCCTGTTAGTGCAAAGTGGGGCAAAAAGAAAATCACGTTGAAATGCTGTAAACATCACTGGGATGAGTTTATGTTAAAGATGTAAACGCACGTCAATGATTAACGCGTATAGCTAGCATGGTGGCGCAAACGTCAGTACGCTGTTAGCATACAGGCCCATTCAGGTCAATGGCCTCGTTGCTATTGCTTTGAATGGCGTGGTACATTCAGGAAGCCTGCTAATTCAGTGCAGCATACAGCTTGCATGCTAAACCCTCCAATAGCTAACATTAAGTGTGTGGTTGTTTAACAGCACAGCAGCTAGAGGACCTTTTTCAGACGCTCCGACAGCACGCTCTTCACACCCGTGGTGTCCAGGTTTCGTTTCTTCAGCTCGGCCTTCAGATCGATCACTCTCAGCTCCGACAGTTTGCGGATCTCTGCGCCCTCCGGGATTTCCACGTCTGGTGACGGGTCCGCCATCGTTTAGTCCGTGGAAATAACTCTTCGGCTTGAAATAATCCTTTAATTAACTTCTGTTGCTGCTGCTACTGCACCACGAATGGGAGCAGCAGGTTTGCAAAACTACTGCAAAATGGAGGACGACGCGAGCCGAGGTGACGTCACGGCGCAGGCGCAGTTCAGTGATAGTGCAGAGACTCAAAGTACTAGCATTGCTGATTAAACATTTTGTAAACACATATTCAGCAAGGAAGAAAGAAATGCAGAGGCCTTACAGTCCCACAAAAAGGTTTGTTTTTAACTTGTGCGCACACAATAATTAACTTCGGTGCAGAAGTTATGGATCTTATGAAACATTGCCGTGGATAATCAATAATTTATAAAGTTACAAACGCAATACACACCGGTATTTTTCAAATTATGAACACATGCCTGAATGTACACAAGTTACTTACTTGTGCACACAAGATCATAAAAGTTTTTGCAGGATTTTATGGGCTCAGTAAGAAACATGCACATGCAACAAACTGTTTTCTAAGATATATTAAAAGTTTCGACCATACAGGAGGCTATACAATTCTTCTTGAAAGGTTTTATCACTTTTCTGTTTATGTGCAATGTAATTTCTTTTCACAACATCATGTTACATATTGTTAAAAAAAAGTTCATAAAGCATGACACGAACCTAATGCATATTGTAGACTCACAGTTAAATTAATAGAAAAAAAATAGTTTGAAGACAGATTATGACAAAAACTAATGATTTATGGGAAGATTTGCAAAGATCTCCAAATGTCAGAATTCCTCCATCATGGATGAGTTCATGGAGGTTGCCGTTTTAGATATCTCAGCCAATCAGAAAGATCGGAAGGATGACGGCGTCTCATTGGACAAATCCTCTGACATCACATGGGCTCAGCACAGGGAAGCTACCCATGGTTAGTTAGATTGAAGAAGCATTTTGATTGTTACATTACTCACTGTCATCCCCACAGCAGAACCTGCAACAAATCCATATTCACTGCCACTTCCTGCCATCTCACTGCGTTACCCCTCCTGTACTGAAGAGCAGCACTGGTGGAGATTCAGCCTTGAGTCCAGGTGATGTCATCCATCATGGCAGCCTAGTGGAGGCATTAATACAGCCATGCAAAAATGCTTATAACCTTTTCATAAATGGTCAAATATGCCTGAATTTTTCTAATGGGCTCTCATTATGATAAACCATCCACCTATGTATGTATTTATGATTCATTTGTAATTCCTTTGAATGAAGATCCTATGCCAGCTTTACTTAAATGGTAAATTCACATGCTTGTGTATCCATCGTTAGGCATTTTTAAAAAAAATATGTACACTGCAGATTTATTGCTTCATAATGGTTGTGGATTGGGTTCCACAATGCCTAGTAAGAACTGAAATTATACATGTCACTAAATTTGTAGCTCATGTCATCCACTTGACTGTGGGGCAAGCTTTTACTGGCAACTAGAGGCTGAGGGGCATCAAATAAATCTGGGCTGTCAGTCTCTTCTGGTACATTTGCACTCCTGCATGCAGTCGGAGAGTCGGCACTGAGTGATGCATGATGTGACCATGTATTTGAGGCTGACGCGACAGAGGGGAATCCCTCAGCAAAGGAGGAACAGCCATGCTGAATGGTGAAGGAGTCAAGACTGATGGATGTGGATCCAGAAGACTTGCGAGACGGCCGTGGTTCATGGAGATTCAGTTTGGAGACCAGTGGTTTGCCGACGGTGACTGGCTGCCTTTCTTCTACTTCTTCATCCATGTTGGAATAGGTGTAGTGAAGACAGACAGTGAATGTGAGCTCCGTCTGTGAGGACAGTGAGGGACAGAGAAAACCATCAACTGGACCTAGTTATTAATTCTACATGTATATCAACAGGAGCTTTACATAAATCAGAAATACTAGTTTCAGCCTAATTTCTGGTTGTACCAAGTCAGAGAAAACTGTCTTCACATTGGCACAGGAACATTATTCTGGTTTTTCAGAGGACAGAAATGTTAATCACAAAAACAATGACAAGTGTGTTACCCTGAGTCTCTGCAGACTGCGGATGCGCGTGTAAAGACTGGGGACCTCCGGTGAAGGCAGCTCTTCCTTGATCAATAATAAACTACCAGCTTCAAGCAGAGTCTCCTGATTACTCTTCTTCAGATCCACGTCCACGTCCTGGCAGAGAAACGACAAAACAATTGAGAACCGTTTTTAACTTGATATTTTGTTTGCTTTAATCTCAACGACCAGTTGCTTCCTGCTTAAAATATTGTGTGTTTGTGAAATATCACAGACTGTTTATAGAATGGATGAAACCATTTTGAAGTCAGGAGTTTGGTATTTGAATATCACCATGTTGGTTGTTTGGAGCCAGAAGTGACCCTATTTGGATATGAAGGGAGGAGTGGGGAGGCGGGTCAAACCTTTGAACCAAGGACACAGACCAATGTGGATGATCCCAGAGTTCATGTTTGGTTTATTGGAAACCAGAACTGTCAATCAAACTAACGTCACACTTAAATTTGCCTCTTTTTGAAATAAAATTTGTTCAATTCTGAATTTTTTTTTCACTGGTAAGATGAGTTGACTTTAAATAATGACATCAGAATGACTGATGGGAAAAATGGATTGATTGAGAACTCCATGATTAATGGTCAATTGGATTTTTTTAGAGACAACATCTATTGGCCGTCAGGGGTATTGCCCGTTTTTACACTTCCTCTTTGGCCTTACTTTGAGGCACAGTTAGTACATCCATTTTCATCCACAGTCTGTGAAACACTGACAGATTACAGATTTTCCATGTTTCCAACATTTTGTGTCTTCAAATTGTCATATAAATTTGCACACCTGAGGAAAATCCGTTAGCTGAGCAGAGCAAGAAGCGATTTCTTGCGGTTTCTCAAGTATCCGAGTGTAGATGACCATGATGTTGGAGAACTCTGCAGCAAACCCGAGCTGAACCTTCACTCCACAGTCAAACTGGAGGCAGTGGCTCTGAGGCAGGACTACGAAGACAACTGAATTTACTTTGTATCAAAATGGTCTCACGTTCAACATTAAACAAAGTGAACAAGAACTTATTAGATATACTCAATTATTTCAAATAGTTTCTTCCCAAAAAGTACCATGAGCAACAGCCCACTGCAGGTTTCGAGCTGAGTAGGATGCAGAACAGTCAGACGTCTGTATCTGGTCAGTGAGGGAGCGTCGTTCAGACAGATTACTGCGCAGCTCCAGAGCCTGCCGCCCTCGTGTGATCACACAGCGACCCATGTCTGAGGAGAAGAAAGAAACTTAAAATACACTAAACATTAATCAGTGCTGCCAAAGAGTTCCTCATGTATTGGGAACTGCAGGACAGATGTGTTGTGACATACAGATGTAATGTGCTGTGACTAGAACTGCAACATGCTCCATATTGTCCCATTTTATCAAGATATTGTCCCAAACAGCAACACCTGCAGAGCATCCAACATGAAAACATCGTAGTAGTCTGGTATCGCGTACTCTACCTTCAGCCACTCTGTCCAGCATGACAGTGACTTTCTCATCTTCACAAACCCGTCGCTTGAGGAAGCTGATGAAGATGCCATTTGACACGTCCTCCCGCTTCACTTCATACGCTTCGGCATCAACGCATCTAAACACAGCAAGTTACACATGAGCGTGTAGCTTAAAGTAGGAACATTCATATGCACAACACAGGACTTCAAAGCAAATCAACAGATGATAACAACACAGGAATTAATGTGTTATTCGGGACTTACGTGGCATAGCCGAAGACTATATTTGCTGTCACCTTCAGCTCTCCAGGTTGCACAATGAGATTATCATATGGATTTCTAAAATAAAAAGAAAACATTTTAAGTTCAAAATGCACAGAGGATGGTCAAATTAAAACAAAAAAAAAACATCCATACCTTTTGCGACACATGTCCAGCAAGAACACGTTTAGTCCGGTCTCTTTCTCCTGCATCCTGGTCAGTATATTCTGCACACACAGGCAGTGCTCTGATCTGTAGGAGACCGGTGCATCAATAGGTACCATGAAACTGTTGCCATAGTTCTCATAGCCGTGACCAGCAAAATACAGCAGGCCTGTGGAGACAGGGAGAAAGAAGTGTCATCAAGGAGGGGTTTCAAAAAACAGAGTATCAAAGGGTAAAATAGTGTGTTGAAGTCACTAAAGCTGGACACAGTCTTTTTGAATTCAAGTCAATTGGAGTTTTTTGGAGCCAGCCTCCAGTGGCCGTCGGGTGTATTGCACTTTTTTGAGCCCCACTTTCTTCGTCCATTTCTATACACAGTCTGTGCTTGCAACACACACAAAAGACCAACCGTAGACTCCCTTGTCGAGCAGCAACAGGAACTCAGTAACAGCGCTGTGCATCTCTTGCCAGTTGAGGTCGAGCAGCGAAACCACCTTGAAGTCCATTTGTCTGAGGAGGTTGGTCAGCTCGTGGACGTCAGCAATTGGAGCACACAGCGGAGTGTGGTAGAGGTAGTTCATGTTGCCAATCAGGAGAGCGACTTTGTCTGTAGCTGTGGAGGAGAAGGGAAGATATCCACAAACTACAGACCCACAAACTTAAAGGAATATGACGTACGATAATGGACCTACATGTATTGTGTTCATTTGCTTCCACAAAACTCACCATGTAAATTCTTAGCTGGGGGAGGTGGATTGGCTATCTGTCGAAGCGGATGTACTCCAGGCCCGTAGGTTGACCTGTGGACTTCCTCTGACTCTGGAAACATCAATATGAAAATGCTGTGTGATCTTACATCCAACACTTTAACGTTTCACTTTCACTTTTGTAACTACACAGACTGTACACTTTCTTTTGATCTGCAGCTGTTTGAAGGTTACAACGCACAGCAACACACAACTTGCCAACACCACCTGACAACAACCGACATGATACCTTTCATGTTTTCACTAACGTACACACAAAAACAGGAATCAACGTGCAGAAGAAGACAGAGGAACTGCAACGCTGCTGTGGTTCCTGTTTTCAACACTAAATATTCAACCAGCACTGAAAGAAATACCTAGGCCACGATCAACTTCTACCCAGGACGCATCAATGATGGAACTGGGACCTGCATAAAAAGGCAAAAAAGGAAGTTATTCAGTGCACAATATCACAATTTTGCTCCAGTGAGACAAAGATTGTGCAATGTCACACAGATTTGTCGTATTATTTGACATTCTTAAAAGCATTTTAACATCAATATCTTAGAGATTGTTCTCATTTTTAGACATTTAGGACCTACATTTAATAATAAAATGCCCCTGGGCCTCACCAATAGTCACTGCTGCTGTGTCGCTCCACGCCTCGTGATACAAATTGAACACCTTACATCTGTACTCTCCTCTGTCTGCTGTGGTCACACATGGGATCTACATGGTTTACAAGAACACACAACATCAGCTGCATGTAGGAAAAGTCTTAACAAATTCATGGGCTTTACCTAAAATACTTCAGAAAATGCAATTATGTTGAAATAATTAATTGCTGATCAGGTGATTTTGATCAGCGCTTACTCATATTTATCTACTGGTGAGATGATAAACACACTGTTAGTAAGTTTACCTTTAAATGTAAGATAATCCTTCTTTATGTTGTTCTCTTATTCTGAGTTTTAGTCCTAAAAGCAGGGAAGCTTTTCACAAAGGAATCTGTGAAAACACTTACTTTGAGTGAGCGTGTCTTATGCAGTGGCATGGCCACTTTGTTGTGATACCACTCATACTGGGCAGGGGGGTTGGCCTCTGCCTTGCACTCCAGAACCAGAGCGTCCCCCTCAGACGCAGCCCGGGACTGAGGCTGATGGATGATACGCAGCCCACTCACCGAGCCAGGGAACATGGTGCTGGTGGAGCCTGAGGAGACAGGATTGACCAAGAGATCACATCACACGAGGTGAAATATGAAATGAGGAAAGAGATGGAGGTGAGGAGAAGAGAGGTACCTGGGCTGGAACCTGCAGAGTGGACCAAGCGAACATGAGCCCACTGGGAGAAAATGCACTTTTCTCCAAGGTTGAGCCGACAGATGTAGTGACCCTGGTTTTCTGGGCCTAAAGGACACAGAACCAGCTCTGGCGAATTCCCAAACAAAATCTACAATAACAAAAATAATCAGTAAATCCTACAGTGAACAAATGATCTCACTGCTATCAAGTATTAGCACGAACCAGAAACTAGCATACATGCTGAACACTCTCAGGGTTTGACCTGAAATATTCAAATTAATGTTAGCGCCAAAACAACCTCCCTTTTTAACTTCTGTTTTAACTGGTTTAATGCCAACACACGTTGTTTACACCACTTTTTTCATTTGTGGAAAATGTATTTTTAATTTTGGACATTGATTTAGTCATCTGCAAAGGAAAGTGGATCTTTAAAAGTAACAAACTCTCTTGGAAATGGATCATGCAAGTCGAAACCAAAGGACAAAACCACCACATGCAACAGAACGTTTTATAATCACATAATCATAAGATGTTGGACTGACCTCCTCTTTGCCTCTGAACCACTGGTAGCTGAGTCCAAGGGGACCAGAGGCTCTGCAGGTCAACACCACCCTGCTCCCCGCTGTGGCCTGCTGGGGCTGGGGCTGCACTGTGACCTGGATCAGCTCTGCAACTACCACACAAACATCAACACCATCAACCATCACATTCACAGAGAAGGAGAAACATTTTTTATTGTGTAGATGTCCAGCTGTGTAGAATAGTGTGTACTGTGGAAAAAGCATGTGCTCTTTCTGCTACTTTGACAGATACATGATCAAAAGATTTTATAAGCAGATTTAATAGCATAGACTGTGGGCTGGAAGTCTAAATAATATCACAGATACTACGGTAATAATCCTGCTATTATTGCTGAAAAACATTTCCCTATTTTGAGCTGACCAGTCTTTCCCCCTGCTTACATATATAGATATTTGTAGCACTTCTACTTTACCTGTGGTGGTGAGGAACTGCACAGCTTCCTGATGGTCAATCTTCCTCAGGCAGTGCAGCAGAAAGTCCCGGGAGCAGGAGCGGTCAGCGAGCCAGGCCAGGAGGGTTCGTCCTGGACTACCAGCGGGGCTCAGCACCTGGAGCGAGCAGCTGGTCAGCTCCCTTTCACTGCAGGGACAGAGTTCAACAGGTGGTGTCAGCTGATGTGGTGATAAGTCTGAGGGACCCAGTGCTGGAGTGGCTCCAAAAACTTCTGCAGGAATGTGCATTATCACTGGGGAAGCACACCTATTCAACACCCCAGTGATGTGTCCGCCTCGAATGAGCACAAAGAGCTATCTGTGCTGCACACACTGACTGTGACTGAATGTTGTGTTAATGGAGTCGAATGGACGAAGCATACGGGTCTCAAAAATGAGGCCAATGCAAAATAATGTAATACTCCAGACGACCACTAGATACTGGATTCAACTGACTCAGATTGTCATTTTCAATCATGTCAAAAATATTTTCCACAAGTCATTCTGATGTCAACAGTTAAAGTCATCTCTTCTTATCAGTGATTTGAATAATTAAGTAGATATTAAGCTTCAAAAAGAGGAAACTTTAGGGGTGTGTTGCTTTTAACCAATATTTTGTGGTTTTCACCGTATATTTAATTTTTCTTAGCTAGGATTTTGTTGTTTTTACAAATATGTTGTCATTTTACTCAATATTTCAACATTTCCATTTAGTATTTTGTTGTTTTTACCTCTATTTTGTGGGTTTTTACTCAATATTTTATCATGTTTAGCCAATGTTTTGTTGTTTTTTACAAATATATAATTGTTTTTACTGAATATCTTATTATTTTTTAGCTAAGATTCTGTTTTTTTCCCAAAAGTTTTGTTTTTTAACCTACTTCCTTTGTGTTTAGCCATCATTTTGTTGTTTTAACCAATATTGTGTGGTTTTTACTCAATATTTTTTATTATGTTTAGCCAACGTTTTGTTGTTTTTACCGATATATTGTTGTTTTAACTATTTTTTTCCTAATATTTTATTTTTACCAGTATTTTGTTGTTTTTAATCAATACAGTATTCTGTTCT
>OOFC01050879.1:13590-27083 GCA_900323345.1 Pseudochromis fuscus | reverse complement strand
ATTCAATGTATTCAAAAAGTTAATTCTATGTATTAAAAAACATTTGGTGCGTGGCCATCATGAAATCAATTAAGTGGTACAACAAAAATTATTCATTTTCTGCATGTAACATAAACATTTTGAAGACGGTATCTTGACAGACGAGTGCTCCTACTGACGAGTTTTCCGGGATACGATCATTGTAGGATCGATTTTTGGCGTTGACTTGACAGAAAAATCTGAGTTACGAGCAGCAGTTATGCCACCCACCGCTAGTTAGCACTGTGGATGCCACAACTTCCACCCAGCATCCCAGGTCTCGTTCACTTTACCTGTGCTACAAGTCTGTGCCTTTATGAAGGTGGCTTGTGGGTAATCCCTGAGTGACGTATGAGGAAGCGGGGATTTTGTTTTGTAGGTCTGTAGTGCAGCGACGATGAGCACAGGATGCTGCCAGTGAGTGAAAGTTAACTCGGCCGAGGAAGGAAACATTACAGGCTGTTGTTTTTGTTTAATTTTGCTGCAGCGCTGAATAAAAGTGCAGTTCTCTGAAGAACGGTCGACCCGGATTTTATGCTGTTGTTGCCGGCGGGTGTCGCCGATGTCGCGGTTGTGACGTATAATTTGAGCGTCAAAAAAATAAAATAAAACATTTTGTTACAATGTTACACGAACACCATAATCTTCTCGTTTATAATGACATTGAAAAACTAAACAAAACAAAATAAATTTAACTTAAATATATCATTATTTATTTTCCAAAGACACAGGGAGCCGCAGCAGAACGATGAAAGAGCCGCAGGTTGCCGACCCCTGGTCTAGTGATAGGTCAATGGTGTATGCAGTAGGTCAGACTGATAGAAATGTGTAGAAATGCGCCCTCTGCTGGACATTAAACAAAACTACTTCAAATGGTCTGATGTATTGAGAGACTGCAGCCTTCGATTGAAGCAGGTACAATATTGGGGAACGACAGTGACTCAGTGGAAGGGTAGCCATCTATCAACCGAAGGGTCGGTGGTTCGATTCCTACTCCTCCCAGTTGCTGTCAGTGTGTCCTGGGGCAAGACATTTTACCCACTTTTGCCTCGCATGAATGTTGAATCAATGGTTTGGTGGTGGTCGGAGGGGCAGTAGGCGCAGACTGGCACTCTGTCAGTTTGCCCCAGGACAGCTGTGGCTATCATAGCTTACCACCTCCAGTATGACTGGGTGTGAATGAATAATGGTCTCTGTGAAGCGCTTTGAGTGTCTAGAAAAGTGCTGTATAAATCCAACCATTATTATTATTACCTCCGCCAAGGAGGTTATGTTTTTGCCAGCATTTATCTGTCTGTCTGTGTTCAAGATAACTCAAAAACTTATGGACGGATTTTGATGAAATTTTCAGGATATGTTGGAAGTGGGAAAAGGAAGAACTGATTTCATTTTGGGGGTGATCCGCAACACTGTCTGGATCCAGGAATTTTTTTAAGGATTCTCTTCGCAAAGTCTCTCCTTGAAGGCGTCCATCTTGATATGGTAGCACAAGCGCAGTGCAGTTGCTTGTATTGATGTTTACACATGTGCAGTTGCTCGCGCCCTCTGCGCCCAGGCAACGCACTCACATGTTTGGAGCTGTACGCGGACGCCTCCACGCCTGTCCGCTCGAGCGCTTCCTGACGTGTTTCATGACATTTACGTGACGCGGACCCTCGTGCACCAACACGGACATGCGGACGCAGAAAGTATCAATTGGCCTTAACAGTGCTTGGTGGAGGTCTGCGCTCTCAGCGTGCTTTTCTAGTTATTGATATAGTTTGAATATGAACATTTCACCTCATGTTGGTGCAGTGGTTAGCACTTGTGCCTCACAGCAAGAAGGTTCGGGATTTGAATCTCGGCTCAGGCCTTTCTGTGTGGGGTCATCATGTTCTCCCTGTGCATGCGTGGGTTTTCTCCGGGTACTCCTGTTTCCTCCCACAGTCCAAAGACATGCTTGATCAAACTAAAAATTGACCATAGTGTGAATGGTTGTCTATGTGTTAGCCCTTTGATAGGCTGGCAACCTGTCCAGTGTTGACAGCTGACCCAGCAGACCCCTGTGACCAGTGTGGAGAAGCAGGTATAGAAAATGACTGACTGACATTTCACCTCACCTTCGAACCATAAAATACATTAAATAAAAAAAACTAATGTGAAGTCACATATTGGTTTGAGGGGTTGGATTTTCCAGCCAGGATTTTAGCATTTTAACGTTGTTATGTTGGTTTCTTGGAGCCAGAAGTGACCATATTTGAATTTGAAGGGAGGTGTGAGGAGGCGGGTCTGACTGCTAAGTACAAACGAGACTGAAGTTCATTTCTCGAGGGAGACCAGACCTGTCAATCAAATTAGCGCTGCTCTTCGATCTTCCTCTTACTGAAGCCTACTTAATGATTTTCAGATGGATTACTGAGAAGAAGAGTTGACTTCATCTAATGACATCAGAATGACCTGTAGAAATAACATATATAATGTATAATAACATCAACCTCTCTGGGGTCTGCAGGTGGAAATTAGCATGTTTGCTATAACCTGGCACATGGTATATTGTATTTTTTAGATTAATGTTTTTAGTGCATTGCCCCTGATCAAATAAAATAATAAACTAAACTGGTTGCTGGATCCATCTCTATATAAAGTCTATGGTTTGAACAAATTAATGGCGACAGCTCTAGTCTCAGCAACTCCACCTCACTTCACAATCAGTACTTTCTGTAGTGATGTTGTTCTTGAGGGGAAACTAAAAGCATCGATGCTGGACGATCTGTCTGTGGTTTGTGTTTCCAAACTGAACGGCAGCTCCAGCTCAGAGCTTTAGAGCTACAGTAATTTATATTTTTTTGTCTACACTGAAGAAGCCATTTTTGGAAACCAGTCTGGTCCCGCCATGAGTGGAGTCTTCTGTGTTGTGAAGGATTAAGAAGCTGCCGGCATTATGCTGGAATACAGACAGCTTCTTAATCTCTCTATTCCTGAAAAAAAAAAAGAAAAAGAGGTAAGAGCGTAAACAACAGAGAGAAAAAACAAAAACTGGGGAGCTTAGTTTTCATTTTCACCTGCATCCACCCACATCAGAGAACAAAGATAAAGATTGTTATGCACACATCTAAAGGCTTCATGTGACAAGCAGCTCAATGCAGAGAAATCATCTTAAAATTTACATAAAATATGAAGAGTTGTGTAAAGCTGATTCCCTAATTCTGTCAAACCCTACACTTTGAAATGTAGGTATATATTTAAATATATTATTTCTATAGTTTTTTCCCACATCAAACGACTAACTGCAACTGAAGTTACCGCCACTGTAAAACTGTTGAAATGCTCCTTTAAAATTCACTCAATTTCTCATCCTGCAAACATCTGGATTTTCAGATTGGGTCTTAATCTCACACACTCACCATAACACCCTCTCCTATTCACCTCAGAAAGCTTTCTTATCCCTGCTCATCCTTTACCCCTGAGATGTCAGACAATTAAGAAGAAGTAGCAGAAGACGGGGATGAGGACGGTCTGCTGTCATTCCTCTGAGTCTGCCACAGTAACAGTGCATCTCCACTGCATGAAACCAGCGCACCTCGCCTCAGGTGGTTTCCATGACAGAGGATAGTCCCGCCTCCGTGTAGCTGGTGGTCAGATGAAGGAGGAGGAAGTTGATGAAGTAGAATTCTCCTGTTGTGGCGTCACACAGGAAGCAGTTTGAAGATTGTTTCAGGTGAGAAATTAGTTATTTTAACTTCAAATATGTTGTTAATCCATCAAGTTAGAGCCTGGTTAAAAACTTGCCCTGACTTTTTCAGAGATGTGAGCTCTTGCTACAACCAGGCGCTCAGAGCTTGTTTTTTTTTTCAGCTGAGGGTTTTAAATATAATTTTAACACTGTACTAAATTATTGTACCGTGGACTGATCTATTTAGTGCAGTAAACTTTCTGACTAGCACCGTGCAGACTGTGTCGGCTGCAGGTACAAATATTTGCATGCTGTGCAGTGATGATGCAATGACTCAGTGATGATTCCGACCAATCACATTTTAGTAACTGCTAGTACCTGGTCGGTGCCGTTTCTTGGAACCACAGGAGAGTAGGTACTAAAGAAGTGGTACCAGGTACCAAGTTCCAGGTACTTTTTGGTCGATTTACCCTGGCAAAAAAAGTACCTGGAACTTGGTACCTGGTACAACTTTTGGTACGTCCTCTCCTGTGGTTCCAAAAAATAGTACCAGTTCAGGTACCTGACCGGGTAGCTAAAATCTTGTTGGTGGGAATCGTCACTGCGTCGTTACCGCATCACTGTGTGGCTGTAATCTGTACCGCAAACACGCCATTTTTCAGCAAACCGTGCAGACGTGTTTCAAACTCTTCTGTACTCCGCAGCAGTACGTTGGCTTGCTGCCGTCAGCTTCATCTGAAACAAAAATCATCTTCTTGCTGTGAAAAACAGCCACAGACCGAGAGTCAAAAACAGCAGTTGTTCCTCTATTGCTTTTTTCTACACCTGTGTGTCGTGGAGAAGATGACGTCACGAATGACGGCCAGTCACACGGAGGAGGGTCTATCCTCGGCAATGTAAATGCAACCGAGGCGGGCCGATCCATGGTGATCCGGGGCGAGGCGAAACGAGGAGGTACCAGTGTAAATGAGACTTTTGCCAATGGAAAACCAAACCAAACTGAGTAGAGTAGAGCAGGTTCCTTGCAGTGGAAAAGCTCCATAAGACATCTACACTGTCAACACCTCCGCTGCTCGTCACCAGCATCCCCTGATTAAGCACTGCTAATGAGAAATTATTGCCGCTCAAGACTTTAACACGTCATGACAAATCCCTTCAGCTCCGTCACTGATATGTTCGCAGGCGTGATTTCTGAAGCTGTCAGGATGTGTGAAGGGTGTGAAAACCAATCACATGGCAATGGAGTTATGTAGCACCGGTTTGTTGTGTGTCATGTGTATGCATACATTTACATCCCGGGTTTCTGTGAAAAGTAACTAATGTAAAAACAACCGGGGATGTTTTCCAAACCCCTAGTGGACTCCCACCTTGGTTCACGTATAAACAGATGGACAAGTTGAAAGATGGGTTGAGGATGTTGTTTGTCGTGCAGCAGATGGAAAACCTTTCCAAACAGATGGTTGTATTCTTTGGAGAATATTAAAGAAGGTCAGAACAACGTTGAGTGTTTTTAAACGACTTTCTGGGGTTTTCGAACCTTGACAGTTAATTATCTTCCAGAAATGGTTACCTCTGTGACCTACAGTGTGCCATTACATGCTAGTTGCATCCTGGGTGTGTGAGTGGGGGGGGGGTCATGCCATCTGTCTTAACTTGTTGTCTCAATAATAAATCAGCTGAATGTGTCTTTGCTGTCAACAGGATGGCCTTTTGGAAGCCTGGTCTGCAAAATGAGCGGCATGGTTCAGGGGATTTCTGTGTCAGCATCCGTCTTCACTCTGGTTGCTATTGCTGTGGACAGGTACAGTGGATGTATTTTACTATTGCTGCTTCAAAGAGTTTTTAAAAAATGTACCATTACACATTTTAACATTTAAACTAGAAGGCACTCAGAATCCACAAACCTCCAACAAGGATACACAATATTTCAAACTCAGGTTCACACACTGGCTTTTTCCATAACATCTGTATCTCACAGTCTTTCATAGCTTAAGATAGAAAGGCTGAAAAACAGAGGAAAATAAGAAGTGTTGGATTACAAGCATCAGGAGGCCAGAGACACATCTCCAAATGTCTTGCTTTTTTCTTTTAAAAGCAACTGCTGCCTGGATAATTCCCTACCAACTATAAAGGTGATGATAACTTCTTTCTCCTGCCAGCATGGGGCCAATTACATAAAGAAAATCAGGCTGGATCTGCCCCAGGATCAAATAACTCCCTGATCCTTTGCCACTTTTCATTTTCCAAGTGCAGTAAATGTTAATGAAATTGGCTTCATAACATCTTGTTAGGAAAGACCTGAGCTGAACAGGAACCCACATGGCAGTGGATTTAGAGGGTGTACAGGAGGATGAGAGTGCGACAAGCTGTAAAAAAAATAAAATAAATAAGAGCGAACAGTGTTTTAAAATCACTCTGTCTAGATGCAAGTCTCAGTTTCTGTAACTATGAGACCACTCTGCTATTGCATGATTTTATTATACCATCCAAATGTTGCAGTATATCAGGATGACTGAATTATATCTTTTTTTTACACTTGCCAACAATCCTTTGTATTTTTAAACACTGACTAACGTCATTCAAACGGTTCCTCCATTGTCCAACTAACAATGTCAAAATTTCTCAATGTGAACTCAAGTTGTTCTGCTTCCCAATTAACGCTGCAGTCTCCAGGTAATAATTTCTCCCCCGCTATGTTTTGAACAGAGCTACTGGCAAAAAGGCTTTTTTTTCGCCCACAGCGTCTTTCAGTCTTCCTTCACACTAACAGCTCTTAGCTATGCCAATAATTACCACACACACGTTTTTTTAATATATTTTTTGTCAGATTGTAAAGCGACAATTTTGCAGGAGGAAAGTTAAAAAGCAATGACTAAGTCTTAGTTTACAAAGAGATCAGTATAATACATGAAGTTCCATTAAGATGACTTCATTTTCAAACTTCAGGAGACATAGTGACAGGTGGCAAATTAGAGGAAAAAAATTAACAAGTAAACACAAAAACACAACAGATGCAAAGTTTCCACACAAGTGCACTGCATGATAATATTAAGCAATTAACAACAAGCTGTGTAAAATGCATCAAAGTGTTGAGCAGGTGACAATGTATCAAGATGCCAAGAGTTTCAAGAGGGTTTGTTGTTGGATGGTAAGAGATTCACTCTGTTCAACTGGCTAGTTTTTCCAGTTTAATCCCCTTTTAAAGTGGCATCTGCATTTAGATTAGAAGGGGAAAAAAACATGTAAATAACATCACCGATTATGGTTGACTCATAGACTGCATAGAGAAATGGACGCAGCCACCAGGTCTCATCAGTGAGGCCGACGTGGAAGATTAAAAACAAGTCTAGTATCATGAAAGGCAGCTGAGGGCTCGCTCCAAACAAACTCCAAAGGAACATTTGGCCATAATTAAGTAGATTTCATCATTAAGAGGAATATTTAGGGGCATGGTTAGATTGATGTGCATGTGGTTCAGAGGCTCATTTGCCAGTGAACCCAATTCACAGGCAAAGAGATCAGTGTCCTCAGGTTCAAGGGTCAGACACGCCTCTTCACTCCTCTCTTCATTTTGAAATACGGTCACTTCTAGCCTCAAAAAAGCAAACACAAACTGGTACTGTTCAAATGCCAAACTCCTGGATCCACAAAGTGAGTCCACAAACCAATAGATGACATCACGTTAGTTTCGTCTAGGGATGGTCCGATACCGGTCCGATCCAGGTCAAAATAACTGGACTGGATATCAGATTTTTCTTTTAGCACCCGTCCGATCCATAATCCCAAACTATCTCGTATATCCTCAACTTCACTTTGTGCGACATGTCGTAAACACAGGTGAGCTGTTGCCGTGGTTACCAGGTGAAATGTGTTTTCTTCACGTGACCAGAGCGAAGAGAAAAGCTGCAGAGCTGCATCATGTCTGTGTTTGAATTACTTCACGGAGGAGAGAAGTAAACACTGAGCGGAGCGTCTGCTGAACCTGTGTCTGAAGGAGGAGCAGCAGAAACAGACATTTCAACACAACAAACTGAAACATCTGCAGCAGCATCAAAGGACTGTGTGGCCAGAAATTAGTTGGTTTAACTTCAAATAAGTTTTTAATTTATTAAGTTAAAGCTGGTTCAAAAACTTGCTCCGACGTTTTTGGAGATATGAGCTCTCGCTACAACCTCCGTCAGCTGTTCGACCGACCGGATGCTCCGAGCTCACTTTTTTTTTTTCAGCTGACATTTTTAAATAAAATTTTAACGTTGCACTAAAGCGCTGTTATTGTACGTTAAACCAATCTATTTAGTGCTTTTTTCTACATTGCAAAAACTTGCTATTCTGACTAAAACGGTGCAGATTGTGTCGGCTTATGGGCACAAATGTTCTTGCTGCAGTGATGACGCAATGATGCAGTGATGAGTCCGACCAGTAAGATTTTACAACCTGCTGGGACCTGGCCAGGTCCTTTCCTGGAACTGCAGGAGAGGAGGTACCAGGCATAGACATTACATCCTTAAACGTATTATTAACAACTTTTAGAGTGACAAAATGAAGGTATTGGATTGGTATCGGAACAGTATCGGTATCTGATGTTCCTCAATGTTGCAGTATCGGTATCCGATCTGAAAAAGTGGTATCGAGCCATCCCTAGTTTTGTCCGTCTCTTACATGCAGTCAGAGATGGACAGCAAGAACAATATGTTAATGATGACATAGTGATTACATAGAGAGGGAAAAAGTCCAATGTTTGTCCTGCTTGGATGAGGGTCACCAGGACCCAGACCAAGGCCCCTTGAGCCAGGTGTAGTGGTATTATTTGCATAGCCACCATATTGTCACCTTGATGCAGATGGACTTAGCAGTTCAGAAGATCATTACAAAGATGAGAGCACATCTGAGAGTTCAATGGTGCAAAAAAATATAGAAAACGCAAGGGGTCAGATGAGTCATCCTTCAGCATATTATCAATGAGTGGGCAACAGTGTGGCTCACACTGAATGAATGGTCCAGGTCCAATGCTGCAGCCTCTGTTATTCTGTGGGAGGGTGATTCTGAACTTTTACTTTGTGATGAATCATTTCTTTCCTGTTGGGAGATGTTTCTTCCAGGATGAAAACATCTTCCACTAACAGCAGAGCTTCAGAGGTTTGACAAATTAATTTATTTTTTTTATTCTTTTAATTGTGTATGTATATCAGGGGTCCCCCATCCTGGTCCTCGAGGGCCCCTATCCTGCATGTTTTAGATGTGTCCCTCTTCCAACACCTGATTTAAATGATCAGCTCATCATCCAGCTCTGTAGAAGCCTGATAACGATCCTGATCATCTGAATCAGGTGTTGGAAGAGGGACACATCTAAAACATGCAGGATAGCGGCCCTCGAGGACCAGGATTGGACACCCCTGATGTATATGAATAGAAAACACTGAGACCAGATGTACATGCATTGCACTGCTTGAGTGTAACAGCATTTTCTCCAGCTTTGGTGAATCACTGTGTCACTGTAAAATAAGTCCAGGGTGCTTATATTTACTCATACTTACCTGTTAGTTGGTCAAACATTTCTGACAATGGCTGGTGACAAAAGGCCTTGAAGAAGCAGGACAGCAGTGTTTTTAAAGGACATTGTGTCTGAATGTTCCTGATGTGTTTTGTCACACTTGTTTTCAGCCCTGCACAGCTACTGAAGTAAAGAAAATTGGGTCAACTTCAAAAAGGAGTCCAGAAAGCAAATTGGCCGACCCATCAGTGGAGTCCCATTTGATACTCTGTTGCTTGACTGTGGCTGACATCTTCAGAGACAATGCTGCTGGGGGGACACTGCTGTCCATACAGATGAAAAAATACTGTATGATATTTACAAAAAGGAAAAAACATGGCCGTCCATCATGGTTTCTAAATGTACTCTATACCTGTAAGAATACAGTGTTTACTTACAAGACCTAAAGCAGTACAAGAACAGCCCATGACAAATTCAAGTGCTCTGTGGATTAATCAACAGTTGTTTGAACAACATGCTAGTGCTGGGCAATATGACAGTACATATTGTGGGGACGATAGAAAAATGTCTATCGTGCCATTTCTCTTCTATCATTTCTAACCTAATTTTCTCAATTATTACAACAAATATATCATTAAATAGCCTGCAATGATTGTATTGGTGTTGTCTTGTCACTATACATACTCTAAGTTTGTATAAGTGAAAATAAGGAAGAATAAAAACGAGATTTTTCGCAAAGAAACTCCGTCTTGCGGTTTTGCGATGCTGCCTTATGTTCTTTGATTCTTGCAACATGCTTTATAGTTTATGGCCCGACATGAGTATAACCATCCACTTCATCAGCAAAGACTGGACCCGCTGCGCTCGCTGTTTACACACTGTGTACTTTACAGATGACCACACAGTGAATACAGAAGTTTAATGTTCACACAGTAGTCCTTTCAGTGCAGCTAACTCGCCCCCGTTGGTGTAGCATTGTGTATGGAGCGTCATGAGCAGAGGTTCCCGTGCATGTGTTTATTTATGCAAATTTACCTGAATGAAAACGACTTCCATGGGGCTTAGCAGCAATATTCTTGAGCTTGACGATTCGTTACTTTCGGCACAACGTTGTGACGTCATGTCAGCTCGGCTAGCTCAGTTAATAGAGCATTGGTCTGGAGTCGTTAAATCACACCTCACGGTGGTTGTGATGTTTCCGTATTTTCTCATTAAATAAAATAATTAACTCTGTGTATCCTTTGTGTTGTGACACTTGTAATCATTAGTTTGTAGCTAGAAGCTTCCAGGTGTCAGATGATGTCTGACTGGGAACTTCTCATGTAAATATTATTTGGTTGTTCATGATGCTCCTGATACTTTTCTCCACATTTATCAATAAATGTTCTTCCATATTGACTATTTGCTTGTGATCAATGAATACTGAAAATATCATGAAGTTATCTTTATTATTACTGAAGTTCAGTTAAATGTCACTTCAAAATAAAGTTGGAGAAAAGTAAGCAATTCAATTTTTGTCAAACTTTTCAGAGAATAACTGAAAACACACTTTATTGTGGTATGTCGTGATATATATTGTTATGAGATATAAAATAATCCATATCGTGATATACGATTTTTTCCATATCGCCCAGCACTACAACATGCTGTGTCTTTGTTGTCATGTACTAAGACAAACTTTGTACACGGTGTCCAGTGGATAATCTGCACCCTTGTGTAACACATGCTTGTGTAGATACCAACCATAATGAAAATAACCAGAGAGCTGGGTTAATTTTGCCGCTAGTGTTTTGAAATGAATGCACAACACAAAGTGCACAATACGGCGAGAAATAAGAGTATGTTAGTAATTGCTGTTCTTTATTGTGTGGGCCGATTTATTTCACCTTGTTGTTCATGTCAGTTTACTAATGCAACACTACATATCTGTTTTATACATAAGTGCCTTTTCTGAGCCTAGAGGTAGTTAATTAGAGGCTCCCTTTCCCCTAATGAACTGCAGCAGCTCTGATGTTGTTCCCTGTAGCTTAAAAATGTACATGCCTCTTACTTATTCAGTCTTTTTTATTCATTCTTTTGCAGATTCAGATGCATTGTCTACCCCTTCAAGCAAAAGCTGACCATATCCACAGCCACCTTGATAATAGTCATTATCTGGGTTCTGGCCATATCCATCATGTGTCCCTCGGGGGTGATGCTACAAGTGACCAAGGAGCAGACCATTCGAGTGCTACTGGGCTATGACAACAAAACGAGTCCTTTTTATTGGTGCAGAGAAAACTGGCCAAACCAGGAGATGAGGAAGATTTACACCACTGTCCTGTTTGCAAATATCTACCTTGCCCCTCTTTCCCTCATCGTGATCATGTACGCCCGGATCGGCATTACGCTTTTCAAAACCGCCGTTCCGACGGGAGGAAAGCTGGGTCACGACAACCGCCACACTGTGTCGAAGAAAAAGCAAAGGGTGATTAAAATGCTTTTAATAGTTGCTTTGCTCTTCATCCTTTCCTGGCTGCCTCTGTGGACTCTCATGATGCTGAGCGACTATGCCAGCCTGACTGAGCAGCAGTACAGAATCATCAACATTTACATCTACCCCTTTGCCCACTGGCTAGCCTTCTTCAACAGCAGCGTCAACCCTATCATCTACGGTTTCTTCAACGAGAATTTCCGCAGAGGCTTTCAAGCTGTGTTCAAGTTCAGCCTGTGCACGGCGGACGGACAGCGGAGGAAAACCTACTCGCACAGGCTGCAGGGAAACTCTGTACTGCCCGCTAATAATGCACAGACCTCCCTGGAACCTATTTCTCTCAACAGCCTGGATAAGAACACATCCAGGCGACTCAATCACGTCACCGAGCAGGACCTGGTCATGGAGGACCTGGAGAAGGGATCCTGCAGTAGTGGTGGTGTGACTGCAGTGTCTATCTGAGGACACACACACACATTCAAGGTGATAAGCAAAGGTGTAAGTACTCGAATGTGCCTGAGAAAACTGCAAAGGTCACTTGAAGAGGTTCATGTTTATGTATAAATGATGCATCACTTTGACTCAGTCAGCTGCTCCACAGAGTTTGCTCTTGAAATGCTCCTTTTGGTTGTTAATCTTTACTTATCACCTTTAAGACACAGTGTATATTGCACATATTGTGTTAAAAGCAGGTTGCCCAGTTGGGATTAAAAAAAACTTGTATGTATAAATGTATAAAGATGCATCAAACATGTATGTACTATGATTGCAGAGCAGATTTTTGAGAGTGAAGTCACATGGACCCTGTTTACACTTGGTTTCAAGATGTGTCTGGACAGCTAAAACGCACCTTTGTTTACACCTGTATTTAACATCTCCACACTGTCCTGCCATCCACTTGCACTCAGATGCCACTACTGCAACATCAGGGGCCCTGCACAGTTGTTACGTCACTCACCACCAGACGGAGAAGGACACTAAATGCGAGGATGCTTTCAGTCCTCCATTGATGACCTCTTTTCTATTATGTCCTTGTCTGGGACACATCAGGAAGCATTAGCATTCACACTACAAAAGACATGCAGCCACATGTGTCCTGGACCACCTCCACATTTGGTTTGAGTGATCAGATCTCAGTGTGTCTTGGTGATCGTTTACACTTGAATTTAACACTGTCCAATTCTGATCTGATCATCTGAGACGCAAAGTGTAAACAGGGTCTAAGACAAACGTATTTCTGATTTAATGTTCATATGAATCGGCAGTTTAGATATATCAACCTTTTTACCTGTATTTGAATTGGATATTACTCACTGCTATTATATGTTCAAAATCAAAGTACTTTCAAAGCATTAGCAGAAAACCCTTGTGGCTTGAGTCATGTCATCTCATTCATGAAGCAGATTTAAATCTTAACGGTTAAAGGGCTCAAACATAAAATCAAAGACTTCAGACGTTTAAGTAAAAATCCTTCAGGCAGCTCTGATTGTTTTACACCTACATCTGTAAGTACACATGATCAGAAAGCTCTGCAGAGGGACTTTTCATCTGTTATATCAAAGTCATAACAGCATCTGTGACTCATGTCAGAGAAAGAAGTCGCCCTCCACTGACTAATGATGCATTTACACTGGTACCTACTCGCTTCGCCACGGATCGCTCAGGATCGGCCCCTCAGTTGCATTGCGAGGATCGTCCCTCCTCCGTGTAGCTGGCCGTCATTTGTGACGTCATCTTTTATGCGATTCTTTCGTTTCTGACCGCGCCGTCCAGCTCCCGCTGAATTTTCTCATCGGCGACTAATGACAGAAAGGTTTGCACCTCGTCCTGAGTCCAAGGGGCAGGATTTCTAACAGATG